>CM076576.1:234247139-234533923 GCA_034641835.2 Pinus albicaulis
TCAATTCGATTAAACAGCAGTTGTTCAATTGAATTGAACAGCAGCCATTCAAATAATTTGAACAGCAAGGATAAAAACACAAAAATCACAGTTGTTCAATCCGATTTAACACCAGTCATTCAATTGGATTGAACAACAACCGTTCAAATAATTTGAACAACAAGAATAAAAACACAAAAAGCACGGTTTTTCAATCCGATTGAATAGTAGTCATTCAAAGAATTTGAACAGCAAGAATAAAAACACAAAAATAATAGCTATTCAATCTGATTGAACAACAGTTGTTCAATTGGATTGAACAGCAGTCGTTCAAAGAATTTGAACAGCAAGAGATAAAGACACAAAATTCACGGATGTTCAATCTGATTGAACAACAGTTGTTCAATCGAATTGAACAACAGTCATTCAAAAGAATTTGAACAACAAGGATAAAAATGAAAAAAGCATGGTTGTTTAATGAATTTGAACAACAAAAGATAAAAATGTAAAAATCACGATTGTTCAATCCGATTGAACAGCAGCAGTTCGAAGAATTTGAATAGAAAAAGGGAAAAAAATGAAAGAGGATGAGAAAAAGAATACACTTTCGAGCATGAGGAATGTACAACACAACAAGAACTAGGAATTGTAAAGAAATTATATACATTATTTACAAATGATGGTAGAAAACTCTCATGTACTTGAGGTTGTGGGGTTATCACCCCCTGTTATCACAACTTGGATGGTGGGATCGTTTCGTACTTGTTGGCGAAAAGATTCCTTTGTGAGAGGTTTGCGATATAGGTGCACCCTGTGCCCATTCACTCGAAATGTAGAACCAGACCCATCTATGTTGGTCAAGGTAAGTGTGCCATTTTTGTGTACTTTTTGAATTCTGTATGGACCGAGCCACCTTGTTTGTAATTTTCCCAGAAAATCTTGGAATCTAGAGTCATAGAGGAGTGCCCAATCTCCTTTTTGACATATTTTTTTCTTGATAAGTTTTTCATGCCACTTAGCTCACTGTTGTTGGATTATCACTGTGTGTTGCAGAGCTAGTAGCCGCATTTCATATAGCTCATTTATTTGTTGGAGTCTTTTAACCTGGGCTTCTGTTAAGTCCAACCCTACCTCCTAGGTTTTCCTTAGAGTCTTGATTTCAAACTCGATAGGTAAAATAGACTCTCTCCCAAATACTAGATGATATGGGGAATATCCCGTGGTGTTTCATAAGGTTGTGCAATAAGCCCATAAGGCTTCTGGAAATCTAGTGGCCCAGTATCGGCGATGCGTTGATATTGTTTTGGTAAGAATGGCCTTCAGAACTTTGTTGGTGCTTTCGACCTGCCCATTTTCCTGCAGGTGGTAAGAAGACGTAACTCTATGGATGATATGGTAAATTTTTAGGGTGGCTGTAATTTTATTACCCACAAACTCCGCCCCCCCATCGGTTATCACTTCCCATGGCAAACCATATCACACGAATAGCTTAAAAAGGAAATTACTCACATATTCTTCTATGGCTCTTGATAAGGCCACTGCTTCTACCCATTTCGTTACGTAATCTGTGGCAACCAATATGTATATTTTCTAGTTTGATGGTGGGTTGAATGGTCCAACAAAGTCTAGTGCCCATCGTTCGAACAGTTCTATCACCAATTGTGGTTGTAGTGACATTTCATCTTCTTGGCCTAGGTGACTCGTTCTTTGGCAGCTATCACAGGCTTGAACATATTTCTTTGTGTCTTTGAAAATCATATGCCAATAATAGCCTAATTGTAACACTTTGTGCCCTGTTCTGCGATCTACGAAATGGCCACCACAAGGTTCATCGTGACAAGCCCGTAGGATGTCATAGATCTCGTCCTCCTTGATGCATCTGCATATGTGCATGTTGACCCCCATATGGAAGAGGTATCCACTAATCCAGGAGAACCTTGTTGTTAGTATGAATCTTTCGTCATAAAATATCACTTTAGCTACGCATAAAAAATAACCCTAACATCGATTATGGCTGCAAAATATCTTTAAGTCTGCTGCACAAATTCAGATCTAAGCACAAAAGACATTAAGCAGATAAAATATAATATGGCTCCATGCATCCAATAGACAAGACAAGAACAAAGTGTTTAAAAGAATAATTTGTATTATATTAAAGAATGGGGCACCTGAGAGGAAAACAAGAAAGGTGTTTTCCGGTTCTCCTCAATGGGATGGGTTCTTGAAAGTCCTCAGCGTTTCAGATCTAAAATTCCTCTCTCTTATTGTGGTAGAAAACCCTGACAAACATAGAACTCAATGGGAACTCACAAAGCAAAAATGGAAAATGGTGACCAAGAGTAGATCTAGTGTGATCTAATACAATGAAGGTGACTAATGAATGGGAAAAACCCTTCTATTTATAACAAAATATTGGGGTGTTCTAGAACTCGGTGCATGAATAAAATATTATTAATCAAATTCTAGAATCACCCTTTAGGAATATTTTACTATATTTGTTGGAGGGAAAAGGTCTTTTGACTTGGGTCAATTCCTTTATTTATAAACAATAAATAAATAAATGATTTATTTATTATTTTAGGGAGATGGTGGGAATGTAATTAAATAAATAATGATTTATTTAATTATTTACAAATGATTTAGTCAAATTTAACTAGGAATATTATTAAATAATGATTTGAATAACTTATTCCTAGGAAATAATTAAATAAATAATGATTTATTTAATCAATTTCCTTGTTTTGGGTTAAATATGACTTAGGAAATATAGACAAATGCTATTTTATATGGTGAAAGCAATTTTACTTAGGGTAAAATTGGTCTTACATGGTGTACTTGGGTTCATCTAATGATAATGGGTTAGATGACCAAAAAAATGGTGTCGCACTTGTCTTGTGTTGTACAAATGGGTTTCCATTCTCTTGATGTTAAATGGTACTTTCCCACTTCCAAAGTAATTTTCCACGTGTTCATACCATGGCGTTTTCTTGCTACCGCAAGCAGAGATGTTCATCGGAAACTAATCAACAGCGCATGTCGTTTATCTTTGGAATCCTGGACGGGGAAGTCTACGACCACGGTTTTATTTCTGGGACGGTCCTTGATAGCTTTATCTAATTCCTACAATAAACGAGAAACCAACGAGTTATTCTCCCAATCGTGATTGGTTTATTCGGCTAAATATCTAATGAGCGAATGAGAAGATGAGTATACAGGAGTACTTGATAGCCAGTTATATAATGTCTAAATTTATTAATAGCATAAATGACAGCCAGGAACTCCTTTTCGATCACAGTATAATTTAATTCGGCAAGAGTGAGGTTTTTGCTGATATAATAAATAGCATAGGGTTTTTTGTCTTCTTCTTGACCAAGAACTGCCCCTAATGCTATGTCAGATGCATCTGCAGAGATGTGAAAAGGCATCTTCCAGTTAGGCCCTCACAGAATTGGTGTTGTCGAGACTAGTTTCTTTAAATCTGCAAAAGCAGTGTAACATTTATTAGTCCAGTGGAATTCAAAATTTCCAGTCAATGCATACAAAGGTGAAACTATTTGTGAGAAATTATTTATAAATCTACGATAATATCTTGCATATCCCAGAAAACTGCGTACCTTCGTCTGTGTACAAGGTGTGGCTAATAGAAGGATTGCCTCTATTTTTGCTGGATCTACCTGTATTATGGCTGCAGAGATGTAGTGACTTAGGATTACTCCCTCGGTCATCATCATGCAACATTTTTCATTTCTTAAACATAACCTAGTAGCAATACATCGCTCCAACACCTTTTCTAGCATTTCTAATGCTTGATCAAAGTCCTCACCATATGGGGTGAAGTCATCCATATAGATTTCAAGTCTCTCATTTATTAAGTTAGAAAAAATACTGATTATGGCTCTTTGAAATGTTGTTGGAGCATTACATAGCCCAAATGGTAAAACTCTGTAAGCAAAAGTACCCCATGGGCAAGTAAAGGTTGTATTATCCTGGTCTTCGGGGGCTATCTAGATTTGATTGTAACCATTGAACCCGTCAAGAAAGGAAAAGAATCATTTTCCCGCCAATGTGTCAAGGACCTGGTCAATAAAAGGGAGGGGGAAGTGGTATTTATGTGTTTATTTATTTAGTTCTCTGTAATCCACACAGATTGTACATTTCCCATTCTTTGTAGGGACAACTACCAGAGGGGAGACCCATTTGCTGTCTAAAATAGGATAAATGAAATTTACATCCAGCAGTTTTTGTAGCTCATCTTTTACAATATCTTTTAAGTGTGGGTTTAGCCTTCGATGAGGTTGTCTAATGGGTCGGATTTCCTTATCAGTATAGATGTGATGGGTGCATAGCTAAGGATCTAAACCCTTCATGTCCAAGTAGTCCCAAGAAAATTCCCCTTGATACTTCTATAGAACTTTTATGAGCCTTCGCTTTTGGTTACCATCCAAATTGCCATTGATATTCAAGATCTTTCCTAGCTCAATATCAATGGGTATGGTATTACGCACAGTAGTTGTGGGAATATCTCGATCCTCAAGGTCTATCAAGGGGTCCGCTTGAACTTCATCTTCAAGGACTGTTTTCAACATTTGGCATTTAAATTTCTAGACGTGGGTGGCTAACTCATAAAATTATTGATTACATCGTCTTCAGTTTGATATTTAAATTAAAGAGCTTCCACTAATGTCAGAGGTGGATGAATGTTTTCCTCCCAATATTTATATATATGCTTGTGAATTTTTACCGTGGGTAAGCTTGGTTTGGCAGGAAAATAAATAATGATATTTTTTATGGAATCTCCTCTAGTGATGGTCATGCTGCCTTTTTGGCAGCCTATGTGAGCATCAGCAGTCGCCAACCAAGGTCGCCCAAGAATCAATGGGTTCCCGTCCATCCTATTCTTTGGATTAATAACTAAGAAATTATCTGGGTATTCCCATGAGTCTACGGAGACCAGGATGTCCTGCACTATTCCTTTTGGTCTGATAACAGACCTGTTAGCAAGCTCTAGCAATGTAGCCATGGTTTCTAAAGCTGATATGCCTAGATTTTCATAGGTTACTGTAGTTAGGATGTTAATGGCCGCCCCTAAGTCGACAAATGTGTTTGGAAAGTAGTGGCCAGAAATTTCCACAGTTACTATGGGATTTCCTAGGACTTCATATTTCACGGGCGGTTCCTTACCTAGTAATAATTCAGATAGTGCCCCTACCACATGAATGGTGGGCACAACCTTTGTCTTTTTTACTTGCTTCTTCCCACACATCTCCTTAATTGTTTTTGCGTAGATGGGAATGTCTTGATGGCCTGGAGAAGAGGAATTTTGATACAAAGGTTTCTTAACTCCCACACGATGTCAAAATATGGAGAGACTATTGGTCTAGGCAGAGTTAACCTTTCAGGGAATGGAGGTGGAGACACCCTAAGCTCTTCAGGCCTTCCTTGGTCAACCATTTCCTTTTATTGTCCTACCTCTGTTTCCGTTATATTTGCTTAACTAGGTTTCGTTGAAGTTCCAGGTTTGGATTGAGGTGAGGTCATGACTTCTACTGGTGAGATAATACGTCCTAATCTCAACCTTAGTTCATTGCATTGCCTCTACTTAGTGACAGGGTTTGGATCTTCTATAATCTGAATTATCTTAACCGGTCTGTTATTGGGATTATGATTGGGTTGAGCTGGTAAATGAGGACGTATGATAGGTTGAGGGTTGTGCTGGACTGGGTATGGAGCTGGAAGTGTAGGTTGATTCTGGACCCCTGCTCCCATTGGTAGGTTGGTCATTCCTAGGTGTCGCTGCCAATTCTGAGGCCAATTAGTGTTTGAGAAGGGGATGCTGGCCACTGGGCTTGATATGGAGTGTTTTTACAATAAGGAAAAGAATAAGGAAAGCTTGGCCAATTATTCCCTGACGAGGGTTGTGTTGGTTAGGGTGGTATAGGAAATGACTGGGTCGGCCAAGTGGAAAAAGGGTTTTGATTCTGCCAAGCTGCTGCAGGGTTTTTCTGGTTAAACTGCGGAGAAGAAAAGAACTAAGGCAGGTCTTGAGGCATACTTGGTTGTGCCTGCCATGGTCGACACTAATTCATTAGGTTGAATGGTTCTGTCTCTTCCTCTGCTTCCTTGTAAATTGCTTTTAGCTCCAGGAGTGAAGGGAAATGGTCCTTGGTATGGTCCTTAGTGCAGATGGCACAGGTCTAAACCGTGTCTAAGGGGAATTCCCTTTGGCTATGCTTCTTCCGACAACATGGGAAAAAGATGACCAATTTATGCTCTTCTATAGCTTGCTTCTGCTTCGCTTGTAAGACATCAAGCTGTGTTGTCAAAGTACCCAAAATTTCAGTTTTAAAATTTTCCAAGAGATTACCAAACTCTGCTCTAGTTATGTTGCCACCGGGCTGCTTAAGGTCTTTTTTTTATTGAGTCACGTTCACTTGGCTTATTATGCGTACTACCTCGAGAGCACCTAATACATAGGGAAATAATATCATCATATTCTTCTTGGAAAATTTCCCCTTTTCCCATTATGTTAAGTGTTTCAACCCACTCTTCTTTCATTCCCTTAATCATTGTAGCTTTTAAGATGTCTTTGGATAGTGTAGTATATGGAGACCTTTGTAAATTGTATTGAAATCTTTCTACATATTCTTCTAATGTTTCATTGTCCCTTGCAAACATATTGAAGATTTCATTTTTTAGTTCTCGCGTCCAGTAATAGTCTTGATATTTATTAAGAAAAATGTTCTTCATTTGGTCCCAGTTATTGATGGTTCCCCCACCTAGTCCCATGAACTAGCGTAATCCTATTCCCTTTAAAGTAGAGGGAAATAGTTTCAGTTTATGAGGGTCGGTGGTGTAGTCATACCCCCTACACAGGACATAAAATTCAAATAAGAATGCATCAATATCTTTCGTGGCCAACCCATGGAAGGTGGGGATGTTTTGTAAGGGAATGGATTTCATAGGGGCATTCATAGCATGATCAACAATGGGGTAATCCAATGTTGATGTATGCCTCTGATTCTGGTTTTGATTGTTTTCCATTTAATTAAATATGTGCCAGTAATCTTCGGGAATTTCTTGTTCTGGAGGAGTAATCCTGGGGGGATTGGGAGGTGAGTGCGGAGGAAACTTTACAGCGCTTCCCCGGTTTGGGATACTGAGTATCTCTGTCTCGATCACTCCTTTAGGGGATTTAGGCTCTGAAGCTTCTATTTGTGTTGCACCGCTAGTTTCTCCTTCCCCTTCCTGTAAGTTGCAACAACCTCCCTCTCTTGAAGGGTTAGTAGCTATATGATCGATAGTCTGGAGACTTAGTTCAGATCCTTCTGTCTCACTGTGAATCTCGGCGTGGGCTGTAGAAGGTGTGGCTGGTGCCTGAGGGAGAGTAGTAGGAATTTGAGTGGGAATGATTCTGGGTCCTACAGATTCCTGGGATTCAGCTTTCTTAATGATTTTTTCTATATATGTTGTTCTTCCAAGGATCACCGGTCCCTTGGATTTTGGGGATTTTTGCGGATGATTTCGATTTGTTTCTATATTTTTCTTCCTAGCCATAAAAAAAGAGCACCTATTCTACCAATATTTGCACAATTTTCTAAGAAGTGGTGATGCAAGAGCATCAAGCTTAAATTTTATTATTCATTTATGTAATCTAGGGGGTGAGGTGTTTTAATTATTTTGCTCAAATTTAATAAATTAGGAGAGAAAATATAAATGTGAGGATTATTGTAAATATTCCTTAAATAATTTTTTTTCTCGATAAGGCTAATTCTATTAACGAAAAGAACATATGTTACAATCAGGCTTGCAAGCAAGCATAAGCTGAGAAGCATAAGAGCTGTAGGTGATAGATTCTCAACCTCGCTCATGAACAACGACTACATAATGAGCAGCGATAACAAGAGGAACAGAAAACAAGTGCTAGACAGAGTTATCTACCCAGAGTGGGTGGATATTGCCATACGACATTTTTTCCCTTTTTTCTTGCTTACTTTGACCCAGTCGGTGGAGCTTGGCTGGGCCATGACTAGCTGTAGACTATTCGGCGCTGTGGGTGGAATATCTTTATCCGAGTCCGAGGATGAAGACACGTGGGAGCGTTTCTGAGAGATCGTAGGAGCAGAGGGGTCTGCATCACTGGCTGGGGGAGCGTTCATCGGAGTTTCAAGATTCTCCCCATCTGCTTCAATTTCCTCCTCATCCGAGTTGGAGGAGTCTGTATCATCCATGGGGGGAGGTACACAGGAATTCCAGCTCTTGGATTTGGGTTTGCGATTCGAAGTCTTCTTTTTGCCGAGGAACTGGGTGCATGCATTTTGTAAGTGCCCTGTTTGATGACAGTGGCGGCATCGGAAGGCCGTATTTTCGTAATCCAAGGTTTGGGTCCAATGGAAGTCCCCAAACTTGAGGTTGATCTGATCCGACAATCCTTTGCTTATATCTATTTCTGCACAAAATCTGCCATAGGTGTAGATTCCTTTCTCCCTTCTCAAGGTATATGTAGCAAGATAGCGCCCCAAGGTATCTCCAATGGCTAGGAAAACAGAGAAATTCCACAGATGCGCTGGAAGGTTTGGGAGCCTGACCCAGATAGGAAGTTTGGTGATGACAGCTGTAGAGGGGTCAAAATCTGGAAACCATGGGGTGAGGAAGAGCCCAGCCGAACCCCAGAACCAAGGGCCACCTGTTAAGGCTTTCTAGTAATCTTCGTTTGAATCAAACGCCACAATGAAAAAGCCTTTCGAGCATAAGTAGATTTGAATTTTAGTGGTCCAGTTGGTGTGGACCCATTGATATAAATCCGCTGTGCGAGGCCACAGACCATTAAATCTGCATATGATTGCAGTTTCTGCAAATTTCTGGTGAAGATCAGCAACCACAGGATGAGAAAGTTCGACAGAAGGAACTTCCTCAAGTTTATCAACTAGGAATGGCCTGGGGGCCATAGCTGGTTGAGCTGCCTTCGAAGAGGACTGTGGTTGGGCAGCATTTTTATGGACTGCGTCTTTATAAGAGAAAGGTGGGGTAGAGGATGTCTGCCCAAAGGACCCTCCTCTTAGACGAAGGGCAAGAACAATAGAAGCATCCCTTTGAATGCTGTAAAAGGAAAGGGGAAGAGATTCCTCTAGTTGCTTACCTTTAAACAGCAGCCTCTGAAAGGAGGAGGGGATCCCCAGTTGGAGTTCGAGTTTGTACAAAATATCCTGCACCAGATTTGTATCATGCACCCATTGTAGCAGCGTTTTACCAGAGAGGAGAATGATTTGGATCTGAAATGTTGTTTCTCCTTCTGGCAGAACTCGCTGGTCCGAGAAGCAATTCTGCTTCTGACACACAGCATAGGGTGGGTCTGAGAACTCATTTGCTTGGATCCTAGGTCCTGAAACGTCCCTGGATCGGCAGCTACCCACTGTATTGCTGTGGATGATGGAGATCAGGGATGCAACTGTAGACGAGGCAATCGAGATGCTAGATCTGGTGTCTTTGTGCCCTCCTGCGTTGAAGACTGCTCCTGTGCCTAAACGCCGGCAGAGGAAGACATTGGCGAGATCTTTTAGCCCTGCAGCATGATCCGCGTCGTCCCAAGCGAGATGCTGCCATCGATCTGCAGCCGGGCCAGAAATTGCTGCCGGATGGAGGATCCGTTGCTGCATTCGGTGTATCCTCGGAGGGGAAAGGCTACGGAAGCCTGCGACGATGAGACCCTCGGTGCATACACGCCCTGCCCGCCAGGTCGGCGGCATCGCCCACGAGCCGGGAAGGGCGGGGCAACGGCCCAGAAGACATTGGGGTTTTTTTGCGAGCTCAGCTTTTTTCCGCCTTGATCAATGTTAAGATTTCCCTTTTAATATTCCTTAAATAATTAAGGATATGAGTGGAATGGAATTACGTAGATAATATAGGGATTAGAAATTCCATAAACGGGACTTAGTTGAGGCCAAAATAAGATAAATCTAAATTGGATTTTAGTTGAGATTTGTGTGGAGGAATTTATGGAGTGGAATAAATTCATATTTATGTATAAATAGGAGGATTGTGTGAGGATGAAAACTAGGTGAGGAAGTGAGGAATACAGAGAGAGTGGGGAATGGATTGAGAGCTTTTTGTAAAGGGTTGAGAGCCGAAAGGCCATTCATTGTAATATTCGGCCATATGTTTTGAGTTTGTAAATTTCATTATGTTTATTATTATGCCAACAATTTTTTGTTTGGATGGATCTCTTTCCTTTCCTGTATGTATATTTTAAGCTGCAAACTATTTTCTTAATGAAGAATTAGATGAGTGTTTTCATGTTAGAGGAAAAACACAGTTTTATATGCTAGGATCGGATTTAACCCCATATCATAGCATCATTTTGGTATCGGAGCTGGAAGTGTGTGAAGTTCAAAGACCGTTGGGAACAAAATAATGGAACGTTAAATACTTGCTTTCATGAAGCTCTAGGATCCTGTATTTGGCACAAAATTTTGAGATATGTATCATCGAATTGTAATTTGGTGACAATCGAATCTTGGTGAAAGTCGATGGTAAGAGATTCGGTATGTTGGTATCAACGTAGCCTCTCCACCATTATACGATTGCAGTGTGTTGTTGTAACAGCTAAGGAATCAAGCTTTGAAAACGATCTCGAGATTCGAAAGTGATCTGTCATGTGGATCCGACGATGTAGTGTGCAGAGAGTTCATCCAATTTCCATATTAGTTGCATGAAGAAGTTGCTAATTTAAGCTCTAATGGATTGGAGTGGGAATGATGCCATATCATTCTTGCAAAAGAAGAATAATCTATAATTTTCTGAAAGGATTATTTGCATTTGTATATGTCTAGTTGGACCTTGAATTCAGGCTGGCGTATTTATCAAAGTGTGGAGGCGCAGTTTTGGTTAGACGCAAAGCGATGGAGGCCGTGGAGATATAACAGAGGCATGGAGAAAAAAGAACGTGTAAGTGCTGTGGAGAAACAAAAAATGCCCTTGATCAATTGAGGAGTCTGCTGATCTGTAGAAGGCCATGAATCATGTTGTTTGACTCTGTTGACAAGGCATGTAGAAGGCCGTGAGTCATGCTGTTCAACTCTGTTGACAAGGCAAAGAGATACATTGCTAGATTGGAGTATCACGAGTCGCGGGAGAGGGGAAAATCAGAGGAATGCTCCTTCACTCGCTTCAATGACCACGAAAATCTGTTGATGCATCGTAGCTCGGCTAATGCTATGAGAGCCGATGTGTTGCCCCAGAACTGGAGCTGGAGTGCGACTACAAACGAAAACATACAAAAGATTCTTTTAGATCAGATCGAAAGGAAATTAAGTGTTGTGAAGTCAATTATGATGTGGCCATCGTCCACCACTTCGAACTTGTTATGAAAATCTCATCAGCTCGACCTTGGGTGGATTGGGAAGCAAAATGGATGTAATGGAAGCGGTTGAAAAACCACCTAGCAGAAGAGCGTTTCATGGTTGGTGCATGGGTATGTGACAAGTAGACATTTTGAGAAGGTTGTTTGAAATCTTATTTATGACTTATACGTGGTAGCTAAACATACTTTTGGTGATTGGCGCTGGATTTACAACATCTTGAATGTTCTCTTAGCTTCGGGAATGTCGCCTATGATGGAAGAGGAGTGAATATCTACATGGTCACCACCCCTGATGACAGTCTCACAAATCCGATGTTGGGTATTTTGAGATATGGAGTGATATGAATGAATCTGAAGTCCGTCTCTTGAACACACTACTAGTTTACGCATCAGCAGTGTGGCGTGGTACATTGACCATCATGCGGGAAATGGTCAAAGAAATGAGCGGAAATGATATGGACCGTGGGCAGTGTTGTAAGAATGGATTCCACATTTGAAAGGTAGCATGAACTTGTTTGGGCTGGAGCTAATAGGGGAAATTCGTTGAAATCAATGGAAGCCATGGATACTTTGGTTCAGCTTTCAGATTCTATGCAACATTGTACCTGATGTAGTAAAGTGCTGGAGATGGTGGAAGTCTGATACTGCCATCGATTTGGGAAACGAAATCAGGAGATCCCTCTTGCAGCTGATGTTAGCATGATTGGTCAGCTTGGTGTGGGATCTACTCTACGTATTTGGTTGTTGAGAAGGTGATTGTCACCACCAAATACAATGACAATGATTAATTGACAATGGATTGTTTTTTGTCTCTCGGATGGTAATTTTCTTTTGTTTTTTTTATGCAAAAGCGAAGTGTTTTGTTCAGATCTACCAATTTTGAGAAATATACCATTTTGCTGAACACGAGATGGAGAGGATATATCTGATGAGCATGAGATGGAACTCAAAATCAATGATGGAGAGTGGAAGAAGCGCCTCGAGATATGTGTGGCCTATTGATCGTGAAATCATTGGATTGATGTATTGGTAACTTATAAAGTGTTATGTTGACTTTATAACATAAAATTTGGTTTAAATGAAATCCAGTAAAGGATTGTGATGTGACATGGGCTAGAAATAACGCGGAGATATGAGTTTAACCTAAACTTTTGTGAATGTTTGGGTTTCAAATTATGAAGTCCGAGTTTATAGATATAATGCCGAGGTATGCCAAAGGTTTATGGTAAGGTTTATTAGAAAACATTTCACTTGACTCAAGTAAAAAAAGAGTATTAAACCTTGATATAAATAGAAGCATGCATCTTATAATATATGGGATGATTTATTATGCATGGTGTGGATCTTCACAAATTTAGTTGCATCATGTTGGGTCAAAGCTTATAGTTGGAAATGGGAGAATTTTATGATTTGTGTTTATGGTTGAAAACACAAACAAACCACAATTTCTTGATATGTAAAATCTTTGTTTTTACCATCATATGGCGGCATCCAAATAGGTGAGAGTGATGTATGAGTTGTGCATTATTCATCGAAGAGGTTAAAAACATGTTCTCTGTACACACGTGAAGAGATGTGAATTGATGTTGTATGGTGCATAAGAGTGCAGGGAAATGTCTGCATTAAGATGACGAGCTTATGGGAATGCGAGTATTTACAGTGACAAATACGAAACAGATGAATGGAAACCAAAAAATTGAGATTGCGAAGAGAAGGTTTGTTAATAACCTTAACAGGGCATAAGGTATGATAAGTCAAAAAGGTATTTTTTAATGTTGAAAAGTGAATGGTTTATTTATTTTCCCCATAAAATAAATCTCTGAACACATAGAGTGCATTTTGACTAAATACTTTAGTATCATGTGAAATGATAAGTGCAAACTGATGATTTTTCATAAGAATGAAGTATGAAAGAGAGTGAAGATTTTACATCTTAAAAATGTATTAGGGGTGTATGTTTGTTGGAGGATTGTATAACTTGAATTAAGTCAAATTATCCACTATTATGATTATTGGGTCAAGCCTTGAAGTCAAAACAGACGTTAGAGTTAAATTAAAGTTTGGATAGTTTGAGTTAAGATTGAATATTTTGCATCCAAGATGAAGAATTGCTGTAAGTCTGAAGTCAAAGAGTTGTAATCTAAGTAAAAAGTCATAATGTAAAGGGGTGCATGATCGGTAGAGCCCGACACCCAAATAATTGGTCATTGTAACACATGAGTTACTAAAGTGTTGTTTGCAACAAAGTGAAGCAAGAGGGTTGTCAGAGATTGGTTCCAAGACAGAGAACCAAGAGAAGCCAAGAACAAGAGGAGAACTTGCACTTTTGTGAACGATTGCTGAAAGGAGGATTGAATGAAATCCACATGTGAACAGATGAATTTCACAAAGGAGGAGAAGATGATTGTTGATAGTCATTTCTGAAGATCTGATGAAGACCACAGTAGAGGGAATAAGAAGGAAAATTCCAAGGTAAGTGGCATATGTTAACAATTGACAGATGAATATTATGAGCGAGAGAAGGCTGAGATAACAATTCACCTTGAATTTTTAATGGAATTGTTGTAGGAAAATGTGAAAGACCAGACACATTGTTGGACCATGAGAAAGAAGGTAAAGTGGCAGAGACTACATGCAAAGAGGGAAAAGCAGGTAAACATATAGTTGGCAGAAGAGCTGAGGAAGCTCGAGTAGATGTTGAGGAGTGAAGAACTCAGAGAGGATGAGTTAAAAATGGATGTTTCCATTTGTGGCCTAGAACAGGGTGAAATTCTGGGTGAGGAGATCAATGAGGAAGATCTCATGAACTACAGGGATAGTTCGGAAGAATATGAAAAGGTGTTCGTGAAAGAAGCAAACGAGGTTATGAAGCCTTTCATTTTTAAATCTCACAATTTATGTATGTCTGCAGGATGTGCGAAGGATGTTGATCAAGCCTTAGAGTTTGTTAAGGAGAAGGAGTTGAATCTGAAATTTGTTCAGATTGATGCTGAGATAGCAAGATCTCAGAAACAAAAGGAGACAGAAGGGTCTCATGGGAATAACCAGCAGGGTATTGAAGCAAAGGAAGAAGGGATATTTGATGATTGGTCAACAACAAGTGAAGGTATGGAAAATTGTGTAAAGTTTCCAAGTTCTACTCCAATTGAGATTGTTGAGTTATATAGAAAGTTAGATCTTCAAAAAAGAAAGTTAGAAAAGCAGAGGATCTATGCTCAGGGTGAGTTGCTGAAAGAGAAAGACAAAGAAATTATCTTGAATAATAATCAGGAAGCAAAGGATAAGGATGTAGGAATGATTCAGAAAATCAGAGAAGTTCATTATTTTGAAATAGAACATGGAGACATTCTTGAAACATATGATATGGAGGAGGGCCTAGCTGATAGTCTCATAGAGGATTTAAATCAGCGTACTGATGTGCTAATGGAAGAGGAAATTTCAGAGCAACATAATGAAATGTTTCCAGAGGATAAAGAGGCACTGAGGCCTTATGTTTTTTATTTTAATGATTGTTTTGTGAGTACAGGTTTTATTGCAGATGCTGGAGGAAATTCGACACAAGTGAAAGAAAAGGAAGAATTTTATATGGAAATATGTAATCCATGGAACCGAGAGATTAGATTGTTGGAAACTATGTTGAAGAATTAGGATTCAAGGCATGAAGAGGAATCTTAATTTCAATATTTTGAAATGAAGAATGTGAAGGTGCAAGACAACAGTAAACAAGAGGGCGAGGATGAATGGGCGGCAATAAAAGTTCAACAATCACGAAGTGATAGTAAACCACAGACAAAAGATCTATTGTACAGAGAAATTGAACTGATAAGGAGGATAATGATGGAAGTATCCCAGAAGAAAACAACAACAGTAAAACAAAGAAGAAGCAGCAAGAGGAAGACAGTGGAAGACTGTGAAAGCATAGCCAGTGGGGCAATGCAACATAAAGTGTGGAGACTTGGGGAAAAACAACAAAAAAAAGCAGCAACAAATGGGAAATTGTAGAACAAGGTATGGGATCCAGGAAGAAAAAGATCTGAAACACATGACCAGGCGATCATGATTATTTTCAACCTTGGGAGTTTGATGCAGGAGCATCAAGCTTAAATTTTATTATTCATTTATGTAATTTAGGGGGTGAGGTGTTTTAATTATTTTATTAATTATTTTGCTCAAATTTAATAAATTAGGAGAGAAAATATAAATGTGAGGATTATTGTAAATATTACTTAAATAATTAAGGATATGAGTGGAATGGAATTAGGTAGATAATATAGGGATTAGAAATTCCATAAACGGGACTTAGTTGAGGCCAAAATAAGATAAATCTAAATTGGATTTTAGTTGAGATTTGTCTGGAGCAATTTATGGAGTGGAATAAATTCATATTTATGTATAAATAGAAGGATTGTGTGAGGATGAAAACCAGGTGAGGAAGTGAGGAATATAGAGAGAGTGAGGAATGGATTGAGAGCTTTTTGTAAAGGGCCGGGAGCCGAAAGGCCATTCATTGTAATATTCGGCCAGATGTTTTGAGTTTGTAAATTTCATTATGTTTATTATTATGCCAACAATTTTTTGTTTGGATGGCTATCTTTCCTTTCCTGTATGTATATTTTAAGCTGCAAACTGTTTTCTTAATGAATAATTAGATGAGTGTTTTCATGTTAGAGGAAAAACACTGTTTTATATGCTAGGATCAGATTTAACCCCGTATCCTGGCATCAAGCGGGCTATGGAGATAGCGTTTTTCTTGCTGGTACTTAGGTTCTTACCTCTCATTTTTAATACCCAATTATTCATAGAAATGGAGAAAGATAAATAAAGGATATCACTCTTAACACTCTCCTTGGAAACGGCGCCAAAAATTTCATTCACAAAGGTGGCTTATTATAGGCAACCTCTAAGCTCCTCATTCATTTTTCAACCCAGGGTAAGTCCTCTTATTTCAAGAGTGTAAGCACAATATATGCAAGTGAGATCGAACGATAGTTACTCTATATTTTTTATGAAAAGGATTATCTAATTCTCGAATTTCAATCAACTCAAAGAGAAGTGAAATGGTATAATGTAGCTAACTACTCTGTCTAACTCAGAAGGAGAAAAACCTATGATTGAACAACATAATGATGAATTGAACATCAATCTGAATGAATTGAACAACAACCTGAATGAATTCAACAACAATCTGAATGAATTCAACAACAATTACTTATATAATTTTTGCAATGGAATTCTCTTTGCAAACTAACAATTGACATCTTTCTGTAATTAATCAACAATTGAATGCCTTATTGTACTAAGGGAACGATATAATTCTTAGAAATAGATAACATTGAATATTAATTACTTTAAGATTCATAAAGCGACTATAAAGGCATTAGGAGAAAATGAAAACATCTAACAACGATAAAGCATTACTATAAACCAGAAAGCACAAATGCTAAACTATTCTAATGAAAGAGAAATTGTAACCTCATGCGTTTCTATTTTATCGAGTGGAAAGGTAATTCAAAAACTGCATCGGATAACTGGACATCAATTCTGTAACTAACTCACAACACGGAAATAGGCGAGGAAACTCCCAGGGGTTGGGCCCAAACCACCAGAAGTTCTAATGCAATGAAAAAATCAAAATATGATTGTTCAAAACATCAAGACTCTTTATTAAATTGAAGGATAATATAGGGATACAACTGAACAATTATGTCCTGATACGTTTATTACAGAAGGAAATTCCTATTCCACTCCCCTATCTAGTTCATCCTTGGTCCTTTTCAAGGAATTTTCACGTAGTGGGACGGTATTTTCCAAACGACAACCCATTGCTCGTGGCTGTCATTTGGGTTCTCGAGATTGGATCTGTCTTTCCACCTTCTGTCAGTTTCTGGGAGTTACTGAGATTTCGTGAGTCTCTGTCCGTCAGTCGTCTTTCGTTTAACGTCAGTTCAGTTGCTCTGCTTTCCTGTACTCAGAGATACAATAAGTCAAATTTATGTTATAAAGCGTTTGTTTTGTCGTTAGCCCAATTGTGATGATTTTCATAAATCTTCTTTTTATTTATTGTTAAGATGAGGAAGAATTCATAAAAATGTATCACTATTCAAAGTAATCATAGGGTGAAAACATACCTTAATTCCGGCCCAACAGAAATCATATCAAGTTTTCTATCTCTATTTTTGTATATCAATTTCAATCTCCTATGTTATCTTGTGAAGACCTAGCATTGTACCTGTGTGTGTTTTGAGAGCACCAGAGGGTCAAATTTGACCACGAAGTGATTTCAAGCCATCATACATAATCTCACTTGGCTAGGTTATGACACATGAGAAGAAGAGGGTAAGTAGAAGTAAAGGTTGTGTTGGTGATATTACTCCACATACATGGAATCTATGTATCCAACACAAGAAAATAACAACCATAAGGAATTAATAGGATATTTCCTTTAAAAGGAGACAAAATATTGAGGAAGTACATTTCCATTGCAAGGATTCATAAAAATTCCCTATCACTTGATAGGTTGCTAAACAAGAATTTTATTGTCACCAAATGTATCACCCTGAGGCTATCAAGGAAACAAGTTATCGCTGAAGTGTGAACTTAGTGGCGAGCGAGACCCAAACTTACATTAGAATGATTTTTTCAGAGTATGAAACTTGCAGAAGGAGCCAAGACACAATGATGACCAAGATCGACAATGAAGCAAAACTAAGAGCCTGTTGTGCGATCACTAGCAAAGGACATGACAGTCCTGTCAAATAATGGGCCCAACGTACAATAATTGGTCCATTAATTATTATTACTTCCACTACCCACTGGATATTTTGTTGAGATTAAAACGAGTGTTGGGTGAGGGAGCATAGTTTGGTCCCATCAAATAACAAACCTAATAGACAGGAATTACTTCGTCAATTTTTGTTATTACTAGTTCCCACATGAGATTTTTCCGAGGTTGTGGTGAGTGTTGGGCAAGGGATCATGGGGTATAGTGAATCCTAGAAACAATAAGAAGCCCCAGTTCGAGGGTTGGCCTAGGAGTAATAGGTTGGGAATTGGTTGAGCTTTGCGTGGAATTATAGGACAACATCTGAAAGTGTGGCAGGGAAGGAAACCTCGATCCATAGTTTTGATTTGATGATAAGGCGTGAAACCAAGGTTATGAATCCCCATAGGCCATTAATAGATCTAGTGAAGGACGTAGGGAGCATTCCTAGTGAAGGGAAAAGCATCGAGTAAACCTAGTGAAGGAAGAATAGCAAGAATATTCAGTGAATGTAATATGAATTTTATCATATTTTGAATAAGTTAAATGCACTAAAGAAGAGTTGTGATTGAGATTTTTTGTTCATCCAAATGGATTGATGACTCTTGCTAAGCTGGTGGTTAGAAGTGGGGATTGTTGTCTTCAATAGGGTGGTGCATACAAACATTGGCAACAATGGGGATGGTTGTCTCCAATAGGTTGGTGCCTATGAATATTTTCAGCCATGGGGATTGGTATCTCTAGTAAGTTTGTGCCTATAAATATTTGTAGTAGTGAGGATTAATGATTGATGTCTCTATTATATTGTTGTGTACAAGTATCTGTAAGACTAGGTTGGTGACTACAAAGAATAATAAAATTATTTTTTGTGGTTTTCTCCAAAATGGGTTTCCAAGTAAGTCTTGTGTTCCATGTTATGTAGCTAATATATCTCATATGTAGTTATTTTCTTATGGTTCATGAATGTTTAAATAAGTAAAAATTGTCTTATATTGATTCACTTGTACTAATTCATCTCCATCCCCTATCAGTATAAGTGCTTATTGGAATTTATTACTAATCTTAAATGATGTTTTCTATTCATTATTAATTTTTTTATTATTTAGCCTCATTACCTCCAATCCCTAGATTAATACACTAAAAAATGATAAAGACAATTAAACTACACTAACAAAACTCTTTTGAACTGCACTAACAAAATCTACATGTCAAAGAATTAAAATGCATATTCACTTTATTTTAGAAATCATCATAACAACAACAAAAATACATTCACTTTAAGACTGCAAATGAACTCTTATTACCTCCAATCCCTAGATAAATAAACTGAGAAAACATAAACACAATTAAACTACACTAACAAAACCCTTTTGAACTGCACTAACAAAACCTAGAAAACCCTAAGCACAAAACCCAATACAAACATTACATTCCCATATTTCCCTTTCCAACAATACATGTTGACTATATTTCTATTTCAGACAACATCATACCATCAACAAATATATATTCAGTTTAAGACATTAAATGCACTTACCTTACCCTTCACATCCCTAAATAAAAACAAATAAAAACAATTTCAAACCCTTTTGAACTACAGAAAAATACCATAATCAAAAAATCTTAAGAGTTACATTCCTATATTCACAAAACCTAAAGAGTTACATTCCCATATTTCTATACAAGGTATACAACACATAGAAACACCCTTCATAGAGGTAATGAGGCAATCCACTGGCTCTTATTTGGAATAAAACACAATAAGTCTCAACAAAACGGGGTTGAGACAATGAGAAAAGCAAGCAAATGGACAAGTGCGAGGGAAATAACAGATACTGCAGTGTGGAGAGTTTGGTATTGCCATAGATGGAAGGAGACATGTCCAACTGCTAAAAGTTGGAATTGATCTCCTTCCTATGAAGGAAGAGTGCCTACAAATCTACTCTTGTTTATGTCATTCTCATATGTTGAATCCACAACTAAAAATGGAGAGAATATATGAGAATTAATGGTTATATTCTTAAAACCATGCCCTCGTAAAAGCTTCTCGATGGACCCATCCTAATCAGGTGGTCGATGGTTTCCAAGTTTGCTTGGCATAGGGGGCATCTGGAGGGTCCTACAAACCCTCTCTTCAAAGGATTCTCCCACGTGAGGATACGTCGTTTACTGAGCAGCCATAGAAAGGTGGCTACTTTAGGACAGAGATTGGTCGACCATATCTTTTTCCAGATGAGATTTGTTGGACCTGGATTCTGTTGATGAAGGAAGTTGTAAGCTTCCTTGTTGGAGTAGTTTCCACTTGGCATGTGACCCCAACAAAGGATGTCAGGTCCTAGTTGTACTCAGATTTTTCTTGTAGTGCTTAGTTCCTACCAAATGTCTGTGTGACTCTCGTTGTTCCAGTCATCTTGCCATCTGTCCGTGTGTAGCCATTTCTTATATCTTTGGGTTGTGTCATCAGTCCATAAGTCCTGTACACTCTACCTTTGCCTTGCTTGTATAGCTGCACTCCATATTGGTCTGGGGAAGATGGACGATAGTCTTGGCAGTTGCTGCCAGGAGTCCTCCCAGAATCTTGCTTGAGTGCCACTACACAGCTCCCAGAAGTTGTGGCTCTGTATCATCTGCTTTTGGTTGCATGCTGCTTTCTAGATTTGGGATCCCCCAGGCTTTATGTTGAATCAGATGAGGTCCTCCTTGGGTCATTAATGAGCATACTTGGTTGCCCATAGATTAGC
This sequence comes from Pinus albicaulis, assembly GCA_034641835.2. NCBI lineage: Eukaryota > Viridiplantae > Streptophyta > Pinopsida > Pinales > Pinaceae > Pinus > Pinus albicaulis. The sequence continues at coordinate 234,267,976 of CM076576.1, forward strand.
CCATGGAGTGTGGGGGTTGGATAACCATTTCCACTAGGTACTAGCTCCCATGATGTCATTTATATGCTCAGGGTCGAGTAGCCCTAGCCCCCCATGAATTTTTGGAGTACACACTTCCTTCCAGTGGACTAAGGCCCATTTGTTTTTCTCTTTAGTGCCACCCCGTAGAAAATATCTTTGCAATTTGCGCATGGGCTTGAGGGCCCATTTGGGGGTTGCCAGGATCGAGAAGAGGTAAATGGGGAGGGACTACATAACATATTTGATGAGAACCAAGCGGCTTTCTATATTGAGAGTACGATGGGTCCAATTGGATAGTCTGGTTTCCATTTTTTCCAGTAGAGCTCGCCAAGAAGAGTGATTAATGGCGGTGTTAGTGAGAGGGGCTTTGAAGTATTTGGATGGCATGGATGCAATGGAGAAGCCTAAGATGCGGGAAATTTTGCGTTGAGAGAGAGGGGGGGTGTGGAAGAAAAAGATTTGCGACTTTTCAGGGTTGACCTTAGTACCAGAGGCTTCAGAGAAGGAATCTAGAAGATATTTGAGGGTATAGGCTTCTTGGACCGAGGGCAACCCATGATCATGTTGTCATCCACAAATTGGAGGAGAGGGGCAGGTTGTGGAGGGGTAGACCATGCATAGCACCTAATTGGATGGAGCTTTGGGGAAGGTGACCCAGTCCTTCAACCATAATGATGAAAATGAAGGGTGAGAGAGGGCCCCCTTATCTGATTCCGCTTGAGGGGTTGAAGGTTGCATAGGGAATACCATTGACCAAAATGGAAATTAATGGAGAGGTAATGGAGCTCATGATCCAGCGTACCCAGGTGTGGCTAAAGTCGAAGGTTATAAGGACATTTTTGATATAGTCACAACTAAGTTTGTCAAAAGCCTTGGATAGATCGATTTTGAGAAGCATGCTAGGTTTTTGGGAGGTTTTGAGAGAGTGAATGACCTCGTGGGTTAGGATGATGCCATCAAGAATTTTCCTGTCTTCAACATAGCTTGTTTGCTCTGGGGAGATGATTGTGGGGAGGAGTTGCTTTAGCCTATTAGCAATAACTTAGGAGATAATCTGTAAATTACATTGCAGAGAGCTATAGGCCTGTACTTACTTGGCGAGGATGTGTTGTCTTCTTTTGGAACTAGAGTGATGAAGGTGGCATTAAGCGTGGGAAGAATCCAGTGAATGGTGCACGATTCCCGCACTACGTACCAAACTTCGTCTCTGATTGTGTCCCAGAAGAAATGGAAGAAGTTGGTGGTGAATCTATCAGGGCCTGGAGCTTTCCCAACTTTCAGCTGGAAGACTGCTTGTTCCACCTCAGCCAGAGTGGTGGATTTGAGCAGCATCTAGTTGTGTTTATCCGTTATCATCTTAGGAATGTGCTGAGTGATTTTCCCAATGGCCTCATGCCTCTGATGATTGGGTTCTTGCAGAATGTTCCTAAATTGGTTGCGCAGCTCCTCCGTAATGTCCTCTTGATTTTCCAACCGCTCTTTAGTTTGGTTTTTTAGGACAATGATTATGTTATGCATCCTATGTTGAATAGTGGATCGGTGAAAGAATTTTGTGTTTCGTTCTCCCTCTTAAAGCCAAAAGATCCTTGATTTTTTCCTCCATAGGATTTCTTCTTGGCTCCTTCTTTCTTCCATCTCAATAGATAGTATCTTCTCTTAGCTCTCTAACTCGGTTGAGCATCCTTCCTTGATGATATTTTGTTGCAGATTCTTCATTTTTTCCTCCAGCTCTTTTTGGTCTTTGAAGATATTGCCAAAGGTTGATTTATTCCAAACCTTCAGTTTACCTTTGAGCATTTTCAGCTTTGTCTAGAACTGGAGCATTTTAGTACCTTGCGGAGGTATTAGGGAGGACCACCAAGCAGAGACAATTTCCTTGAACCCTGGGTGCCAGAGCGAGCATTGTTCAAAGCGAAATGGTTTGGGAGCATGCTTACCTGGTCTTAACCATTGAAATTGTATTGGCCAGTGGTCATAGCCTGCAACGGGGATGATGGTAGCTGCTATATCACCCCCTAGACGGATGAAATCTTCTGTGATGAGGAAGCTGTCTAGTCTAGAAGCTATCTGGTGGGTGCCTCCTCTTCTATTATTCTAGGTGAAGATTCCATTAGAGGTTTGAAGATCAATGAGGTGGTTTTCTTGGATGAAGTTCTTGAATCCATTATTGTCCAAGTCCAGATGCATCCTTCCTCCTTTCTTTTCCTATAGATTTGTTATGATATTGAAGTTTCCTCCCAGGAGCTATAGAGGAAGAGATATATGTTTATTGAGTTCAGCTATGTTGTCCAGAAGCTCTGTTTTCTGATATAGATTCTGGGGAAAGTAGACATTCGTGAGCAGGCCATGGATGTTTGTGCCAATCAGGTGAAAATTGGCCTGGATGAAGTGCCTATTGGCATGATAGTTATCTAGGGAGATGATTTGGGGGTTCCAGATGATTTCCAGGCCTCCAGACGCACCATTGGCATCTACAACCATTGTATTGCATAATTTCCATATCTATTTGAATATTTTTTCCAGAGTGGAGCTGGAACATTTGGTTTCTTGCGTGTAAAATATTGCAGTGTGTTCCTCAGTAATTCTTTTAGTTATTATCCTATGCTTGGTGGGGCTGTTGAGCCCTCTTATATTCCATGAGATGATCTTCACTTGGGTGGGCGGGGTTGGTGGTGTAGGCATAGAATCTTGTTAACTTGGGGAATTGACCAAAATCCATTGTTTCTTTGCCTATTTTTATTGTTATTTGCAGCGATATTTTCCTACCCCTTTTACAAGACTCTTTCGTGAAGTATTTTTTGTTTATGAGCGTACCTCCCTGAATACCTAGAGAGGGGAGCTGTTGCGTTGGGGAAAGGATTTATTCCATCTTTTGGACCTGTTGCTTAGGTATTAATCTAAAATCCTTCTTATTGCAAGCATCCTCTAACCCTATGAGATCTAGGCCCTCGAGGTCAATTCTTTATGGCTCTTCCTCCATAGCTTCTGGGATCATCTCCATCACCTGTTCTTTGCCCTTCTACACAGGGTTTTCCCCTATGAAGCTAGCGGTTTGAGGTTTCAGGAAGGTCTCAGGTGGGTCCTTGTTCAGTTGTGCTTTGGAGAACTTGGGCTTCTCCGTCGAGGTGCGCCTGGCTTCGTTGTCTGGTTCAATCTCGTTCTCATTCAGCTGATTTAAAACGATGAAGCTATTGCTAGTCATAGGTCCTTTTTTTATTCTGGTGAGAGGTAGTTCTCTTGCTATGCCTTTTCTTACTTGCTACCTTCGTGAATCCTTCTGAAGCCTGATCATTGGATTCATTTTCAACCGCCGCTTTTTTGTTTAGAGGACAACCTCTAAAGATATGCCCATGTTGGTGACACCTCCTACATCTAAAAGGAATATGCTCATAATCTACAGTTTGTATCCATTCAAAATCTTCGTGCAATAGAATTACCTCGCCTGGTAGCGACTCCGCCAAGTTCATGTAGACGCGAATTTGGGCATATGTTGTGTAGCGGTTGATATTTGTCTCCTCTGCTATCTTGACGAATTCCCCTAGGGCATTTCCTATATCCCTGAGGGTCAGCTCATCCCAGTAGTCCTAGGAGAGGGAGTAGAGCTGAATCTATACCGGGGCCCATGTAAGATCTTATTTGTCAGGGTTGAACCGCTCTGTCCAAGGTCAAAGGTATAGACCTGCAGAGTTAAAAAAATAGGGTCCTCCATCCATGATCCTATTTTTTTCTTCAATGCATGTAAAGAGCACATTGAAGAAGCCCTTAACACACAACTATAGGTCAATGTGGCCTTTAGGTTTCCACTTTGAAGCTATCCTGCATCCTCGAAGGGATTTTTCAGCGGGCCAAAAACCCATGAACTTTCCTATCAGCGCATGATCCTTCATGAACTGGATTCTTCCACTGATGCAATGCGCTGGGAGCTCGATCATTGTTCGCTTGGGGTTCTTTGGAATGCATGTTGTTGAATTGATGTTCGCTTCTTCTACTATTGATGTATTCGTCTGCTACGCTGTGGGAGTCACCCCTGAGATGTCATGAGATGGGCCAGAGTTTTGTTGATTGACAGTATCAGCCTCTGTCGCCACCCCTATGGGAGGCTGGACTGTAATGGGGGGAGCAGCAACCCCCCCAATGGTTTAAGTGATCGGTGAGCCTCAAGTCTACCCAGGAGAGTGATCGCAACCTAACGGTCTAGGGAGGGAGGTCTGCCTGGGGAAACCTGCACGGAAACCTCCAAACCCTAGGTCATGGCGGTCGGCCTGGTGCAGAGCTCCGCTAGGTAAAAAAATTATAGTACTATTATCTCACCATATATATTTAGAGTTTATATATATATATATATATATACACACACACACACACACACACACACACACAAATTTAATATTGTATTAATATAAAGTTATTAAATTTAATAAATTTTAATATTAATGTTAGGGTTTATAATATTTTTTTTTGCATGGTAATATTATTAATTTGGTCCATGGTATTTGGTCCATATGCTTCAAATATAATTAAATGTTGATTTGTGCTCCTATTTGATATATTTTTATTTATTTACCTTACCTTTTTATACATCTTTTATAAATATGGTATTTGGCCCATGGTATTTCACCCATGGTATTGATAATAATTTATCCCATGGTATTTGGCCCATAGGCTTCACCTAAATAGAAATTCTTTTTGAGTTTTTGTAATTATAAAGAGGTTTATGGAGTAATTATAAAAATAGGTTTTATTTATTTACCATGCCTCTAGTTTATTTATATTTTTATTTATTTACCATACCTGCGGAGTAAGTATAAAAAGATGGTTTATTTATTTACCATACCTCTAGTTTATTTATATTTTTATTTATTTACCATATCTCTTTTTTGAGTGTTCTTAAAACTCTTCATATTTTAAATTTATATAGTTTAAATTTAATTTTAATGTTTATTTATATGGTTATGTAAGTTATTTTAAAGCCGACATTATTTATATTTTATTTAATTTAAATTTATATAGTTTAAATTTAATTTTAATGTTTTTTTTTTTTGACTTCTGACATACTTACACATCGCGGTCATACTGGGTTGTATGTTTTGAAAGAGCCCATAACTATAATTATAATGTTTTCATTTCTTATAAAAAAATAATAAAAACAAAGACTATATAGTAACTAGTACATGCCCTAAATATAACTTAATTAAACTAAAAAACATTTTATCAAAAAAATAAAACAACTAGTAAAATATTGTATTGTTGAATGTCATCACCAAAAAAAGAATAATATTAACTAGTATTATCTATATTAACACACACACACACACACACATATTTATTTTTAATTTTTAATTTTTTTATTTTTTTATTAATATATGTAACTTTTTATAATTAAATTTATTAAAATATTTTTTTAATATAATAATAAGCTATCTTAAATTGAAAATATGGAGAAAAAACTATAATTAGTGAAATTGGAAATAACAAAATAAAATAAAATAAAATAAAATAAAAAGGAAATAAAACTAAGCAAAGTAACTAATAGAAATGGAAGTTACTAAAGAGCCCATAATAAGACCTCAATCATCACCTTGCAAATAAATAAATTTAAATAATAAAAAATAGCCAAAAATGAATTCTCAATGTTAAATTATGGATAAGCCCAGATGTAACACACGTACTCAAACAAATAAATATTACGTTATTTTATTTATAACTATTATTATCAAGAAACGGTTGAACGAATTCTTGAATCGTTTGAAAACTGATCCAGAACTTGGGTAAACGGATCAAATTGCCATTGGTGGGTATTCCCACCAAAACTTCATACACATTGCTTTCCCATATGTTTGCATCTCAGATTAAATAATTGTGGTGACGGATAATCGAGCCATAGGTTTACTCGCCATGGAGCCAAGCAGGCACAAGTGTGCAGCGTGCTTTAGGCAATTCTGCAAAATGGAGCATCTTGTGGAGCACATGAAATTGACTCACCATTCTGGACACGAACCCATAAGCGACATTTGCCATAAACATTGCAGGTTTTATGATTCATTAAGGGAACATCTTGATGATCTTCGGTTAGTTGGGGAGCCATGGCTACGGAAAGTAAGCATGGAGTTGTAAAATCCTACGCACCGATGAACGATTTGGTGATGAAGGAGCAAAGCTCCGTGAGAGTTTCGTTCGAGTGACCCTTTTCCTAGCAATGTTTAATTTGGTCTCGGTGTGTGTGGTTAGCGAGCTCGAGTTTGTGTGGGAGCTGGAGTCTGTGTGGAAAGAGACCGTCTGCAACTTCTGCCAGAAAAGAAATCGCCTACCTACCTACAAATAGTAAGTAAGATACCATTGCAATTTATTTTCTTTGATAAGAGTCGACTGGAATGAGAGTCGACTGCCAAGATAAGTGAATTTGGCTTACTGTTTTTATTATATAGTCTTTCTCTTTGTGAGTTAAAAGATATAAGGAAAGATTATATATAGATGGTGTTAATTCCTTTTCTTTGATAAGAGTCGACTGGAATGAGAGTCGACTGCCAACTTACTTTATTTATTATATAGTTTTCCTCTTGTGAGTTAAAAGATATAAGAAAAGATTATATATATCATATTGTTTTTCTGCTAAAAGATTATTAGAAAATAGAAAGAATACTAATGATCTTTCTCATATTTCTTGAGATAAGTTATATATACCAAGGAAATGATATTTCATTAGTTTATTGGGATACGATTGAAACAAATTCACTCTTGACTATTTTCAAAAGAATATATTTATCTTGAGAGTAGAAGATAAGTCCATTGTGTTAATTCCTTTGCAAGGGTTAGCAAAGGTTACATTTTAACTTTGTTATTATTTTAAAAGGTCTATCTAGATCTTATGCCCAAATAAGGGTTAGTTATGGTACTTTATTTTTAAAAGAGATTTTCTTGATTAGATTAAAGAGGGTAACTCTTTAATAAAAATATTTACATAATATTGTATAAGCAAGAAAATAGAAGATGAATGCTTTATTTTAAAAATGATTTTGTACTCATTTAATTTAGGAAATGAGAACAAAACCAAGGTATTTTCTTGAATAGATTAAAGAGGGTAATTCTTGAAATATCTTCATGTGCGTTGAAGAAGAAAAGAGAAGTTTTCTCAGATAAATATTCATTAACCATGTTGTGAATAGTAATGAATTAATAAATCCATGGGTAGTTTTTCCATGGTGTTGATGGAGATTAATTATTTCATAAAACCATGGGTAGTTTTTCCATGGTGTTGATGGAGATTAATTATTTCATAAAACCATGGGTAGATTAGCATGGTGTTTGCAAATATTAGTTATTTAATAAACCCATGAATAGATTACCATGGTGTTGGTAAAGTTAAGTTATTTAACAAATTCATGGTTAAAGGAACTAATCAGTTATATTCCTTTAGATGAACAAACTAAGTGATTACTTCTATATTATCATGGTTATGATGTTAATTCCTTTTGGAGGAAGATCATGCATAAGCATGCAACATATGTATTAATTTTTATTGAAAAATAATATACATATTTGTATGTAGAAAGATAGCCTGTAGTACTAAACTACATTGAATATGATTGTTTAGTATAATATTTGGAAAATAAGACATGTATTTATATTCTTAATTGCATATTTTTACAAAAAGAAAACATATGTTTACATGCTCACTAGCATTGAGATTTTCTTTGGGAAGACTCGTGGAGGAGGTTATGTGCTTTGTTGTGTAAGCACTCCTTTAGGGAGACTCTTTTGGAATCGATATGCATTTGCATGCATGGGAGCAACATTTGTTATGTTAGCTTGCATTTCATGCACTAAAAGTAATAGCATAAGGATTAGCTATTTTGATTAAATTTATGAAAATCACATGCATAAATATCTTAACTAATGTATCAGTTTATTTTAAAGAAAAGCTTGGGAGATGTAGCCATTGTCTCGCAGGAATGTGTGCTTATGCGACAGAAAACATTAGTTTTTGTGATGACTTATAACCAACACATATGAGGTATGTGTTATTAAAAGGAGAATGTCAAGGTACTTTACTTGCTTTTCATGAATATACATGAGTAGATGGAGAAACTACTATAGTACAGATATGTGAAATGATTGATTTATGAATCTTGACATCATTTTATGTTGAAGGCATCATAGCAGGGAATGATGGTGACATGTACAAAGGAATATTATGCTTGTCATGTACAAAGGAAAATTATGCTTGTCCCGGTGGCAGGTAAATGATTAATGTTCATGCAGATGAGTGCGAGTTGCAGGAAGGTCCATTGTACAATGGTCCATTGTAGGTACATCCATGCCACCAAGATGTGAAGATATGAAGATATGAAGACCAGAGGGTAAATGGTATCATATTTATTGAATGGCTTAAAGCTAGATAGTTGTAAATTTCCTTGTAAGATTTATAAAGGATGGATAAGGGATGGTCTCCCTTATAAGCCATTGAGTGTGGGCTGATCACCCTCACAAGCGTTTAATAATAAAAATTAAACGTTGCTGGTTTTCACCCTACGGGGTTTCCAGGGTATATTGGTGTTCAATGATGTGATTGATTATTGTGTCAAGTTGATGATGTCGATTCCTTTCTTGTTATGATGTTCATAATGGCAAGTATGTGATGACTATATGAGTAATGAAATGAATTGAAGGTTACATCATACAGTAATTGTGTTAATGTACTATAATGGAGGTTGTTAATGGTTAAGGAGCTTACTATTCCTATTCTAAAAGTTACATTATGAACTAGTAAACATTCTATGTAATGATGAGTAAGGAATACTTAATGGTGAATGGTTAGTTACCCATGAGTAACTTGTATAATTTTTTTTTATCTCCTTACATTTCCATGTGAAGTTAACGATGTATGTTACAACATAAATTTTTAGTTAATGACAAACTAATACACAATAATAAAAATTAAAAATAAAAATAACCATAAGTTAAAATAAAAAATTACTTCAAACTAAAACCAACCTAGATGCATCTAAGTGAGGGTCTACCAATGTATCTACCAAGCATCCAAAGGGATCAAATTTATTTTCTCTCTAAAAGAAGTTTGCGATTCAAGAGATTTGATTAGGAGTTAAGATGGATATAGACTAATTTAATTATTAATTACAAATTTATTTTCCCTCTAAAAAAGGTTTGGCACTCAAGAGATATGATTAGGAGTTAAGATGGATATAGACTAATTCAATTATTAATTATAATTATAACTATAACAATTTTATGTTTTTTATTTTTATCTAGACTAATTTAATTATTAATTATAATTGTAATTTATTTTTTAAAGCTTGGTCGGACTACATCTTCAACATGTCCAATATATCACCCTGATGAGGTGGAAAATTGAACATCTTCACATCAAGGAGTGCCTTAACATAACACGAGATCGAATACCCCATGGACAATTTTAATTATTTAATGTTTTTTATTTTTATTTTATTTTGAGCAAGTCAAGATGTTAAAAATTACAAATATCGACCTACACAAGCTTTGGAAGAACCACTGTGTACTTTCTTTGTGCAACTGTAGTGGAATCAGAAAAATATTTCATTTTGGAATGTGATGCTTTCAGAAACATTAGTGATAGTTATGGCAATATGTTAGCATAGGTTCCTTAGCATTGAATTTTCAGCCAAGGGACGGTTAGAAAGTTGGGCTACGTCATCATCAATTTGAATAAGAAAATGATTGATTTGTAAAAGGCTAAAAACAAGGAGAATAGTAGTCTCATAGACTATTTTTAATCTAGTGAATGTTAAAATATCATTCATTCATTCATTCTACCATATTAAAATAGAAAGCACCTCTAGAAACAATAAATTAAATATTTTAATTAAATAATATTCAATATTAAACTAAGTAATTCTTTTTTAATTAATTACCATAAGTTTCATTGCCATTATTATTACAAATTTCTAAATAAATGTTCACCTCTTCATTTTGAATGTTAATATTATTATATAAAAATAATAAATACATGATTTTAAAAAATTAAATTATTTTTCTTAATTTTATTTTATAATATTGTGATCATTTTATATTTTTTCTTGATACCAGCAACATCTATGTTTTTGAGAATGTTAACAACAACATTGATGTAAAATAAAACTGATTGGTTTGGATGTTATGGGCTTTAGTGTTTTTTTTAGCATTGGATAAAAAGGTGGAATCGAAATTAGTTTTGTAGTTATGGTGTTTGTTAGTTTTATTTATTTTGCTATTTTTGTTTGTGTGAAATGTAAAAGGTGCATAATAAATTATTAAATAGGGAATTATAATTAAATTAGTGGGTATTGTGAGTTTGTTATATATTGATAGGACTTGTTGTGTGTCGAGATTTAAGAGCATCAATTACATGTTATTTTTTATGAGATCCATGTGTGTGAGATAGGTCAAGATGTATGGTCAAATTCTGAACACATTCGATATCAAGACATCTATCTTAGATACGTGTAAGATACAATGAGCTATGTCATCTGACAAATGGGATCTTGTCCATAGGGTGGTTTGTTAATAGTTATAATGAGCTATGTAATTTGAAAGAATAAGGTATGTCGACATTGTTGATCATGATCATGCAATTTTGTCAAATGACAGCTCAAAGATGAGGTGGTGAAGAAAGATCAGTGTTTGCTAGATTCAGTGGATGTGGGTGTTGATGAAGACCAACCAAAGATATGTCACTATATGTAATTTATGGTTCTTGTAATAATGATGTAATGTAAGCATTAAAGGGGAGCTTGGAATAATCCTTACAATAGTATATAGGTAAGATTAGTTTGTTGAGAGATTTTCTGAACACGCAATTTCTTGTTTTAGAAATTGTTGGATCTCATAATGCCCTATTTATTTGGCATGTATCTGGGTTTTGTGGATGAATAAATGAATTGTTTTGTGAGTAATTTGTGCACCATGTCTATGCCTTCAATTTCTTTTTTCTTTTTGTAACTCAATAGTAAAATACATAATCAATAACAACAAAATTATTTACACATTGCCAATGACAACAAAATTTCTTGTTGATACTCCTTTAAAAAGACTAAAATCATGTTATTTACAGTTAGTTTGAAAAGCAGCAAAGGCTTTTAAAAAAGACACTCACATATAATTGTAAATATAGAAAGAAGACATAACATGTCAAAAATAAACACAATTAAATTACATTAACAAAACTCTTTTGAACTGCACTAACAAAATCTACATGTCAAAGAATTCAAAGCATATTCACACTATTTTAGACATCATCATAACAACAACAAAAATACATTCACTTTAAGACTGCAAATGAACTCGTATTACCTCCAATCCCTAAAAATTACATTCTCATATTACCCTTTCCAACAATACAACAAAAATACATTCACTTTAAGACTGCAAATGAACTCGTATTACCTCCAATCCCTAAAAATTACATTCTCATATTACCCTTTCCAACAATACATGCTGACTATATTTCTATTTCAGACAACATCATACCATCAACAAATATATATTCAGTTTAACACATTAAATACACTTAAATACACTTGCAATACCCTTCACATCCCTAAATAAAAACAAGTTCAAACCCTTTTGAACTACAGAAAAAAACCATAATCACAAAACCGAAAGAATTGCATTCTTATATTCACAAAACCTAAAGAGTTACATTCCCATATTGCTATACAAGGTATGCAACACATAGACACACCCTTCCTAGAGGCAATGAGGCAATCCGCCGGCCCTTATTGGGAATAAAACACAATAAGTCTTAACAAAACGGGGTTGAAAAGCAAGCAAATGGACAAGTGCGAGGGAAATAACAGATACTGCAGCGTCGAGAGTTTGGTATTGCCATAGATGGAAGGAGAAAGTTGGAATTGATCTCCTTCCTATGAAGGAAGAGGGCCTGCAAATCTACTCTTGTCTATGTCATTCTCATATGTTGAATCCACAACTAAAAATTGAGAGAATATATGAGCATCAATGGTTATATTCTGAAAACCATGCCCTCGTAAAAGCTTCTCGATGGACCTAACGTTTAAAGCCTAAGCCTACCCTAAGGTTTAAAGCCTAAGCCTAACGTAAAATTTCTAACCATGGAGACCGTGAGACCGTAGTTAATTATAGGCTTAACTCAAAGTTGAGGGTTGTACTTGTCTGAATTTTGAAATACTTAGTGACTGTTATTTGCAATCAGAATGAAGAAAGTAACTAGGCTTAACCCAAAGTTGAGGGTTGAGCTTGTTTGAATTTTGAAATATTTAGTCACTATTATTTGCAATAACGAAAAAAAGGTTGTGGGAAATATTTTTCAGATGTTTTTTAAACATTTTTATAAGTTCTAAATGTTCAAGTAGAAAATAAAATTATGGGAAAAATTATAGGTTAAAAATATTAAGGAAAAATCATGGAAAACATTATAGGTTAAAAATATTAAGGGAAAATCATGGGTTGTTAAAACCCACAATCTAATTATAAATTTACTATTTTATTTTAATTTTATTTCATTTTTATTTTTATGTAATTTGACTGAGTTGAAATGTTCAATAGGACAAGACACAACAAGATTGCATACTAGGTTGGAGAGCGTATGGAGAGTGTCTTTCGAGGCAATAATAAAAATAAAAATATATATGTTGTTGTTGTTGTTATTTGTTGGGAAGTTAAGTAAACTAGACTAGGTCGAGAGTTTACACTTGGTAGATCTTGCTTTAAGAAAAATCTAAGTTGGTTTAATGTGATTAGAAGTAGAGTGTGTCCTAATAAAAACTTATTAACTTATACAAAATTATTTCTTAATAATTTACACATACTATAATGCAGTAGTCTCTTTGTTATAAGTTTTGGAAGGTTTTCCCACAGATTTCCTTGATTAAATTGTTTAAAATATGACACGGATTTTTTTGAATATAAGTTTGAGTTGTAAAATCTCCATAATTTGAGTGCACCAAAAAATTTTCAAAGTGTTGAAGTGATATATGTCATCAAATACTAATTTTAAATAACAAAAATTAAGATTTAACAAAAAAAAAAAAAAAAAAAAACCATATTCTAGCCTAAATTTACATCTATAAATTTTAAAAACATTTAAAAATTTGTATCTATAAATTTTAAAACTTATTATAATATAGTATATTTTTCTCTATCTTTTTAACTTGTAAAAATAAAATCATTAAACAAATATACTAACACCTTAACATTGATCTTAAAATAATAATTGTAACCACTGTCTTAGCTGCTGACAAATGGTTAGACTTTTGTTAATTATGGATTAATTATGACTGATGTTTTATTTTAATTAGAATGTTGAACAAAATTAATTTTGATATTGAATAAAAGATTTCTTGTGAAATTAGTTTCATGAGTAAAAATTGATGGTAAAAGTAAATCAAGATCTGGAGTTAGTTGAACAGAAAAAAAAACAGTTCCACAGTTACCCAAAGAAAAACTCTGGAATAAATAAGGAATTCCAAGGAGAGTTTGGAGTTCTGTGTGAAGAGAGGAACTCTGTCATTCTGGAAAAGGAATTTTTTTTTTAGAATAGACTGTCCTCTAGAGTTGGAGAATTGGACTGGACTATCCCGAGTTCTCCTCCAGAAATTACCGTTCCACTGGAGTCGGAGAATTGGACCGGATTGTCCCGAGTTTCTCCTCCAGAATTCAGTGTTCAACAAAAGGCCCAGTCTTGGAGCACGGGGGAGAGTTGTGGGACATAATTGCCCCAACTCGTGGAAGGGAGGCACTGAATACCATCATTCGGATTTAAAATTCAGATGAGTAAGATGCAGTTAGTTCTTTGTCTTCTGTAAAATAGAGGAAGAAGTTGTTTTCAAGTTGTTTCTTTTCCCTGTTTTATTAAGGTTGTCTGTAAATTGTTTATTTTCCCTGTTTTTATTAAGGTTGCCTGAAAAGTAGATATGTTCTGTGGAAACTGTATTGTGTCCAGTGGTCTTACCACAGGAAGCTAGGAAAGAAACCCTGATTCTGTGCAAATAATTTTAATGGTGTGAGTAGAAGGTCGAATATAGAAAACAGTATAATGAAGTACTGCCTAAACAAAGGAATAACAATGTCGTTTAATCTTTCTAAGTTATTTCCTGTAAAGTTGAAAACATTAAAGAAAGCACTAGATGGTAATTTCAGAAGGACCGTTAACCCATAATGCCTATAAACCAGAGCTTCTGGGTTGGTCGCCCTTCCCTCTATGATAATACACGGACAAATAGGCGGTCCGATCACCATATAGCATTAAAATAAATAATAAACAGAGATCCAAGAAGGTCTGAGGAGAAATTTACAGGTAAGCCCTAGTGGCGAACAAGTGAGTTATCAGTCTTTTCATACGAACGAACAAGCCTCATAGGAACAGAATATGATAAACTGATAATGCAGAAGAAAAACACTGAAGCGAAAAAAACCCCGAAGGGATCATAAAGATTCTAGCCAGTATAGGAAACTGTGAAATATACCGATAATAGTCTCTTTGCACACCATATTACACAGAACTACTATTTGCAATGGAAAGGCTACGTATTACGTTTCAGCATGTATATTCATGAGTATAGGAAATAGGAGAAAAGAAAATAGAATAGACAGTAGAGAATTCACATTGTAATATACACCTCGTAGACATCCAGATAAATACATTGTAAATATAAAAAAAATAACACAGAGGAACCAGTTGGAAACCCCAAACTGTCCAGGGTTACTTCAACAAAATTAAAGAGCACGGGTGAGTATAAACCCCGGCCAGTCGGAAACTGTAAAATTATACATATTAATTTCTGAAAATGGAACCCTTGAACGAAATCCACTTGAGAGTATTGGGTATGATATAAACTGCCGACACGAGGCTGTAAACCATGGCTAACCCTTACTATGCCCTGAACATTAAATAGCCGTTGACTGCGATAACAGGACTACAGGTTTTAAACCCTGAGCCACCCCCAACAACAACTATCACTAACAGGACATTCAGTCGAGGAAAGTTTAAGGGTTCAAACCCCGTCGACAATAGGTACCTGTAAATATGCGCAAGGATTAGACTTCCTCGCAGACGAAACCATGCGATAGCCAGGAATCCTGAGCGGGTAGAAGGAGCAACGGACAGTACCTATCAACAGAGCGGAGGTTCATTAGCAAAAAGAAAGAGAAAACGTAGAACATATGGGTTTAACCCGCCCCATAATTGTAAATAAAACCAAAGAATAAATGACAACACTCGGAGGAAGTGTTACCTGTAGTTTTTTTCCGGGAAATAGTGGAATCCGAGAGCACCAAAACATTCTGCCAGCAAACCCCAACAGAATTTGCAGCGAGAAGTAAGAATAGAGAAAAAACGAGGGTGCAGTCTACCGAGGAGGCCACGACGACTAAACAAGAAGACAACTAAAAAAAAATTACATAGTTTCCCCATTACACTAAATACAAAGGAACTAAATTCCTGCATAGGAAGCTACAAGAAAGATATACCGGAAAAGACCGAGCACCTGTTACTGAGAGGAAACCTCTTCGGTGGCCACAATTCCATCGACTACCATCGGAGAACTATCGAAGCCTGTTACAACCCTGAGGCTAGCGGCACCGCCTCCAGAACCATCGACCAAGCACAACAATGAACTGTGAAATTAGTTAGGACCTCGAGGTCATAGCTAACCCTAGGGCATAATCACCGTGGGATTAATTTCCAATCAACGGCAGATAGGACGCCAAGTGTGGGGCGGCAGGATCGAGTCAAATAGCCAGAGAATTATTCCACCTAAAATAATTGTGCAATAAAAACCTTATAGAACCGAGATGACATGTATGCAACAATACATAAGGTTTCTTTTAGGGTTTATGCTGTGGATGGTACCAATAATTACCGGGTACATGGTATTAAAGGTGATGTAAATGGTGTATATAATTATAAGGCCAGAAACGTAGAGCTATTTAAAACTAAACCAAGCATTATCACTGCAGTACATTAAAGTAACAAATCGCAGTACCAAAGTCCAAGAATCAGATGTAATATTACCAGCTGTAGTAATTAGTAAATCCATTAATATATGCTGACATCATTCATAGTTCAAAGGTTGGAGTTAACTATAGTAAATTTTTTTAATTTGGTAAGCTTATAGCTTGATGACTATTACAAGTGGTATCAGAGTGGTGTTACAATGCTAGGACCCTAATGGGTTAGCTGACATTAAAATTGTATGTTATTCATGCACAGTCAGATAGTAGATGGAAAGACAAACGAGAAGAGCACCTTCACAACTGCCACCTCGAAATGTTGAAGAGACTCAACCTACACCAGAGGGGAACCCCGAAATGCGGGTTTAGTAGGGAATATAACAGCATCAACGGGCCAACAGGTTGATTGAGGAACAGCAGCAGCAGACTCGCATGTTATTAACCACCGTGCAACAACTGCAGGAAGAAATGGAGAGAGTACGGAGTGAAAATGCAAGAATGATGCAGGAACAGGAGAGGATCCTAAAAAGCCTCTCAGATAAGAAAAATCAGAGGATTGAAAAGCCCAGTGCTGACAGAGAATTCCAGGAAGGGAACGAACAGCAAACAGGTGAACAGGATGCAGGCCGAAAAGAAAGAAGTGCATCTCAGCGAAGTAATCAAAATAGAAATTTTAATGAGGCGGAATCTGAAAATGAAACCAAGAAGAAAGCAAACAAAAAGCAGAAGGTGGAATTACACGGAGAATTTAGAAAGATAAAGCCACCTACATTTGATGGAGAAAAAGAAGAAGTAGCAGAAGCATGGTTGATTAATATGAACAAGTACTTTCAGGTGTATGACTATGACAGTGGTCTTAAGGCACGACTGGCTATCTACCAGCTAAAGGATAAAGCCACCTTATGGTGGGAGGAAGTGAAGAATGTGCGGGGAATAGAAGATCAGGATGTGACATGGGATAAGTTTCAATAGTACTTCAAAGATAAGTACCTGACCGAGCATTTTTATGATGAAAAGGCTCGGGAATTCCATGATTTGAGACTAGGACAATTGACTATGGACAAGTTTATCACTAAGTTCACATCGTTATTGCGCTATGTACCGTACTTAAGAGATGAGAAAGCCAAAGTCCAAAGATTTCTGAGCAGCTTACCCATCCATATGAAGGAACGTATCGAATTTGTGAATCCTAAAACAATGGATGAGGCCATTAGGAAGGCTAGGATGTGTTATCAGCAAGCTAAAATGAAAACAGACCAAGGAAAAGGGTGGCAATCAAGGAAGGAAAACAGAAGTGGTGTTGGTTTCAAAAGAGGCAAACCCAGTAATTTTAAAAGCACAGCCAGGAATGCAGTCAGTAGACAGTTCGGTAGGAATCATCAGAGGGTAAGATGGCCTGTGGAAGATAATACTGTTGAGGCTTCTAGTAAACCTGAGCAACCTCAAAATCAGAGGCCACCTCTGCAGTGTTGGGGTTGTGGAGCAGCACACTACTACCGAGATTTCCCACAGTGGAGTAAAACCGAAGCTGTAACCAATTTACAGGAGGCCTCTACTGTGGGAGATGTTGCTCGAAGCGTGTCCAGAATCAATGCAGCATTGGAAGACCAGCAAGCTGATTTCCAACCTACCATGATAGAGCTAGAAGGTAAGTTGCTATCTCAAACTGTTTCCGTTTTGGTAGATCGGGGAGCAAGTTTAAGTTATATAAGTCCTAAATTAGTAGAGAGCTGTAAATTGCAAAGCCAAAAATTTAAAAAGACATGGTTAGTTCAATTAGCTACTGGAGCCAAAAGAAAAGTTAGCGCCAAAATACCAGATTGTGCACTGCAAATCAGTGGACAACCAATAATGGTAGACTTGAACATTTTTCCCCTGGGATCTTATGATGTGTTGCTGGGTATGGATTGGTTGGAAAAGCATTGGACTCTCATAGATTGCAAGGAAAAGATAATCTACTATAGAGATCAGAATGGCAATCACCAAGAGATTCAAGGCATAAAGAAGCCTATACAGCTGCGCCCAATTATAGCTTCCCAAATGGGAAAATCCGTAAGAAAGGGATGTCAACTGTACGCAATACAAGTTGGACTAATTGAGTCTAAGGATAAGGCTGCCATGCTGGAAAACATACCTGTAGTATAGGAATTCAAGGATATATTTCCAGAGGAGATACCAGGATTACCGCTTAGAAGAGATATTGATTTTACAATAGAATTGTTGCCAGGAGCATCACCAATTTCACGGACCCCCTATCATATGAGTGTGCCAGAATTGACTGAGTTTAAAATGCAGCTACAGGAATTATTAGATAAAGGATATATACGACCTAGTGTGTCACCCTGGGGAGCACCTGTACTGTTCGTTAAAAAGAAGGATGGAACCATGCGCATGTGCATGGATTACCGACAGTTAAATAAGTTGACTGTTAAGAACCGATATCCCTTACCCCGTATTGACGATCTGTTTGACCAGGTAAGGGGAGCTACTGTATTCTCAAAGATTGATTTGAGGTCCGGCTATCACCATATCAGAATTAAAGATGAGGATATACACAAAACTGCCTTTCGCACAAGGTATGGCCACTACGAATTCATGGTATTACCTTTTGGGCTAACTAATGCACCAGCCACTTTCATGAGACTGATGCATAGTATTTTCCACCCTTATTTGGATAACTTTGTGTTAATCTTCATTGATGACATACTAGTTTATTCTAAGAATGAAGAAGAACACAAGGAACATTTGCGAATGGTACTGGAGATGCGAAGGAAGCACCAGTTATATGCGAAATTCAGTAAATGCAAATTCTTCAAGAAAGAAATACAGTATCTTGGACATGTGATATCTGAAAAAAGTATAACAGTGGACCCAGAGAAAATTAGAACTATTATGGAATGGAAGGTGCCACAAAATGTGGCAGATATACGATCCTTTATGGGCCTCGCTGGCTATTACCGGTGATTTATAAAAGGATTTTCAAAGATAGCTTTCCATATTACCTCTTTGCAAAGGAAGGGAAAAAATTTTAAATGGTCAAAAGAATGTCAGGATAGCTTTGAAAAATTGAAACAGTTGTTGACGTCAGCACCCGTGTTAAGTGTGGCAGATCTGAATAAGGAATTCGAGGTTTGTACGGATGCATGCAAGGAGGGTGTTGGGGCAGTTTTATCACAAGAAGGAAGGGTAATCGCATATGAATCTCGTAAGCTAAAAGATCACGAGCTACGATATTCAGCTTATGATTTAGAGCTGACTGCAGTTGTGCACGCCCTCCGGGTATGGAGACATTATTTACTTGGGAAGAGATTTGTATTGAAGACTGATCATAGTAGTCTAACCAGCTATTTTAAACAAGCTGACTTAAATTCCCGACAAGCAAGGTGGAATGCTTTCTTAAGCGAGTTTGTCATTGATCTACAGCACGCAAAAGGAAAAGAGAACAAGGTTACGGATGCATTGAACAGAAAACTGCATAACATTTATGAGTTATATGTTAACAAAGTTGAAACCAGATTTCTAGATCAAATCAAAAAAGAAGCAGACAAAGATCCTGAATATAGATTTTTGTGGCAACAAACCCAAGAATATGAAGAGCAGGGTAGGCAAGGGGATTATGAGATTAACCAGGACGAGTTGCTGGTTTTTAAGAAGAGGATAGTTATTCCAAACCGAATGAAATTAAAAACTATGGTACTAGATGAGTATCATAGAAGCAATTACGCAGGACACCCTGGATATCAAAAGATGCTGACAGCTATAAGAAAAGATTATTGCTGGCCGGGCATGAGGAAGGATATAGCAAACTATCTAAACAAGTGTTTAGAGTGCCAGCAGGTAAAAGTAGAGCATCGACATCCGGCTAGATTGATGCAGCCTATACCTATTCTAGAATGGAAATGGGAGGTGATCTCATTAGATTTTATTACCAGATTACCAAAATCAAAACGAGGTAACGATTCCATAATGGTAGTTGTGGATCGATTAAGTAATTCTGCACATTTCATGCCTGTCCAATCCACCTATAAGACAGTGCAGATAGCAGATTTATTTATGCGTGAGATCTTCAGACTGCATGGCATTCCTAAGATCGTTATCTCAGACAGAGATGTAAAATTCACATCAACTTTTTGGAAGGCACTGTTTACGGGATTAGGAACTCAAGTACATTTTAGTACTGCGTACCACCCGCAAATAGATGGACAAACTGAACGAGTAAATCAAGTACTGGAAGACATGCTGAGAATGTATGTCATGCAGCAACCGGTTAAATGGGAGGAATATCTACACTTGATAGAGTTTTCCTATAACAACGGTTACCAAGAATCGTTAAAGATGAGCCCATTTGAAGCGCTATATGGGTGGCAGTGCAGAACTCCCATTAATTGGAGCAGTCCCGAGACTAAACTCATGCTAGGACCAGACATGCTAGCGGAAATGGAAGCAGAAGTGAAGAAAATTCGACAGAATTTGAAGGCAGCACGGGATAGGCAGAAAGTGTATGCAGATAAAAAACGGTCATACCGTGAATATGAAGTTGGAGATCACGTGTATGTAAGAATTAAACCAAAGAAGAGTACATTAAGATGGGCATCTTGTGCAAAGTTAGCGCCTCGGTTTTGTGGTCCTTTCCAAATATTGGAAAGGGTAGGACCAGTAGCGTATCGCTTGGCTCTTCCTAGCCATATTCGGGTGCATAATGTCTTTCATGTATCGTTATTAAAACGATATATTCATGATCCAAGACACATAATCCATTGGCAGAACATACAGGTAGTGGGTGAGCATAATGGTTAAAAATAATAATATGATGTTAAAGACTTATATAATTAACATAATTCTATTGTGTGCAGGTAGAACCGGACGGAGAATTTCTGGTCGAGCCTCACAGTATAATCGATCGGAGGGAAATCATGCTCCGGAAATGAGCCATCGCCCAGGTTAAAGTGCAATGGAGGCACTTTGGACCGGAGGAGGCCACCTGGGAAGATGAGAGTTTTGTCCGTGAAGCTTATCCTGAGCTTTTTGTTGAATTAGAATCAGAACACCAGGGACGGTGTTCTCTTCCAAAGGGGGAAAACTATAACCACTGTCTTAGCTGCTGACAAATGGTTAGACTTTTGTTAATTATGGATTAATTATGACTGATGTTTTATTTTAATTAGAATGTTGAACAAAATTAATTTTGATATTGAATAAAAAATTTCTTGTGAAATTAGTTTCATGAGTAAAAATTGATGGTAAAAGTAAATAAAGATCTGGAGTTAGTTGAACAGAAAAAAAAAAACAGTTCCACAGTTACCCAAGGAAAAACTCTGAAATAAATAAGGAATTCCAAGGAGAGTTTGGGGTTCTGTGTGAAGAGAGGAACTCTGTCATTCTGGAAAATGAATTTTTTTCTTCAGAATAGACTGTCCTGTGGAGTTGGAGAATTGGACCGGACTGTCCCGAGTTCTCCTCCAGAAATTACTGTTCCACTGGAGTCAGAGAATTGGACCGGATTGTCCCTTGTTTCTCCTCCAGAATTTAGTGTTCAACAAAAGGCCCAGTCTTGGAGCACAGGGGAGAGTTGTGGGACGTAATTGCTCCAACTCGTGGAAGGGAGGCACTGAATACCATCAGTCGGATTTAAAATTCAGATGAGTAAGATGCAGTTAGTTCTTTGTCTTCTGTAAAATAGAGGAAGAATTTGTTTTCAAGTTGTTTCTTTTCCCTGTTTTATTAAGGTTGTCTGTAAATTGTTTCTTTTCCCTGTTTTTATTAAGGTTGCCTGAAAAGTAGATATGTTCTGTGGAAACTGTATTGTGTCCTGTGGTCTTACCACAGGAAGCTAGGAAAGAAACCCTGATTCTGTGCAAATAATTTTAATGGTGTGAGTAGAAGGTCGAATATAGAAAACAATATAATGAAGTACTGACTAAACAAAGGAATAACAGTGTCGTTTAATCTTTCTGAGTTGTTTCCTGTAAAGTTGAAAACATTAAAGAAAGCACTGGATGGTAATTTCGGAAGGACCGTTAACCCATAATCCCTGTAAACCAGAGCTTCTGGGTTGGTCGCCCTTCCCTCTATGATAATACACGGACGAATAGGCGGTCCGGTCACCATATAACATTAAAATAAATAATAAACAGAGATCCAAGAAGGTCTGAGGAGAAATTTACAGGTAAGCCCTAGTGGCGAACAAGTGAGTTATCAGTCTTTTCATACGAACGAACAAGCCTCATAGGAACAGAATATGATAAACTGATAATGCAGAAGAAAAACACTGAAGCGAAAAAAACCCCGAAGGGATCATAAAGATTCTAGCCAGTATAGGAAATTGTGAAATATACCGATAACTGTCTCTTTGCACACCATATTACACAGAACTACTATTTGCAATGGAAAGGCTACGTATTACGTTTCAGCATGTATATTCATGAGTACAGGAAATAGGAGAAAAGAAAATAGAATAGACAGTAGAGAATTCAGACTGTAATATACACCTCGCAGACATCCAGATAAATACATTGTAAATATATATAAAAATAACACAGAGGAACCAGTTGGAAACCCCAAACTGTCGAGGGTTACTTCAACAAAATTAAAGAGCACGGGTGAGTATAAACCCTGGCGAGTCGGCAACTGTAAAATTATACATATTAATTTCTGAAAATGGAACCCTTGAACGAAATCCACTTGAGAGTATTGGGTATGATATAAACTACCGGCACGAGGCCGTAAACCCTGGCTAACCCTTACTATGCCCTGAACATTAAATAGTCGTTGACTGCAATAACATGACTACAGGTTTTAAACCCTGAGCCACCCCCAACAACAACTATCACTAACAGGACATTCAGTCGAGGAAAGTTTAAGGGTTCAAACCCCGTCGACAATAGGTACCTGTAAATATGCGCAAGGATTAGACTTCCTCGCAGATGAAACCATGGGATAACCAGGAATCCTGAGCGGGTGGAAGGAGCAATGGACAATACCTGTCAACAGAGCGGAGGTTCATTAGCAAAAAGAAAGAAAATGTAGAACAGATGGGTTTAACCCGCCCCATAGTTTTAAATAGAACCAAAGAATAAATGACAGCACCCGGAGGAAGTGTTACCTGTAGTTTTTTTTTCCAGGAAATAGTGGAATCCAAAAGCACCAAAACATTCTGCCAGCAAACCCCAACAGAATTTGCAATGAGAAGTAAGAATAGAGAAAAAACGAGGGTGCAGTCTACCGAGGAGGCCACGGCGACTAAACAAGAAGACAACTAAAAAAAAAATTACACAGTTTCCCCATTTCACTAAATACAAAGGAACTAAATTCCTGCATAGGAAGCTGTAAGAAAGATATACCGGAAAAGACTGAGCACCTGTTACTGAGAGGAAACCTCTTCGGTGGCCACAATTCCATCGACTACCATTGGAGAACTGTCGAAGCCTGTTACAACCCTGAGGCTAGCGGCACCGCCTCCAGAACCATCGACCAAGCACAACAATGAACTGTGAAATCGGTTAGGACCCCGAGGTCATAGCTAACCCTATGGCATAATCACAGTGGGATTAATTTCCAATCAACGGCGGATAGGACGCCAAGTGTGGGGCGGCAAGATCAAGTCAAATAGCCAGAGAATTATTCCACCCAAAATAATTGTGCAATAAAAACCTTATAGAACCGAGATGACATGTATGCAACAATACATAAGGTTTCTTTTAAGGTTTATGCTGTGGATGGTACCAATAATTACCAGGTACATGGTATTAAAGGTGATGTAAATGGTGTATATAATTATAAGGCCAAAAACGTAGAGCTGTTTAAAACTAAACCAAGCATTATCACTGCAGTACATTAAAGTAACAAATCACAGTACCGAAGTCCAAGAATCAGATGTAATATTACCAGCTGTAGTAATTAGTAAATCCATTAATATATGATGACATCATTCATAGTTCAAAGGTTGGAGTTAACTATAGTAATTTTTTTTTTATGTGGTAAGCTTATAGCCTGATGACTGTTAGCTTGATCACTGTTACAATAATAAAAATAAGTAAAGAAATAACATAACATTATCTACAAATTCCAAAATATTAATTAAAATAAATTATGATTTAAATTATATTAACTATATTGAAAGAATGAAAGAAAATATATCGATACTAAATCTATAAATTTATTTTGATTGTTTATACACTCAAAATTTAATGCTATCATCTTTTTCAAAATTTCAAAATATTTAATTAACATTTTCATTATTTATTTGATAAATTTGATGTTTACTCAAACCTATACTAATTATAATAAGCACCGCATTAGATTCAACTTCCTGCATAGTTAACATTAGCTACCAATGTATCTTGATCTGCGTTTACTACATATGTAAAATAATTTTCCATTCTGCACTACCGACTTCAGAAACGGCCATGGAATTATCATTTGGTTTGCCACATAAACATAAAACTATTTTGATATTTTTGCAATTCACAGAGATGTAGGATCATATAATTGTTATTTTATTGAAATTTTTATGCAACCCTTTTATGAATCTCGGTGTTGAAAAGTCCAAGCATTTAACCTAAACTGTGTATAAACAATTATCCTGTATTTAACTGCAGCGTTGCCTTTTAAGGAAATCAATTCTACAATCCACAGGGCACAATACAGAAAACAATTGTTCAAAACTCAAGTTAGCGCCCACCATATTATCAAGGTGAATCTTGATTATCTCTGGGAAAATTCAAATCCATTGTTTTAATTTGACTTAAATGAAACTTAAACTTATTTATATTACTTTATGATTTGTTTTGTATGGGCTGTAATATTGAAATTGTGATTTTAATGATTTAAAATGTGTTTTGAATTTTATAAATGGATTCAACACATTTAGAATCTCTCACACATTAATATGTAATTTTAACAAATATTTAAATTTTTTTTAAGACTCAAGTTACATATATAGATAAATATATTTTAGACAAAATCCACCCAAGACACATATATAGATATATCTCCAAAACCAGTTAGACCACACCATTTACAACCATGTGCAACTATTACATTTATGGGCTACAGCAAATCTTTATAGTCACCCATTACTCCTAAAGTAATATCTTCAATATCTTGTGGAACATGGCTGCCTCTATGTGCTCATTTCTGGACTTCTGTGATTTCCATCATTTCCAAACATTTCATCCCAAGGCATATACTTTAGTGGATCCGAATCCTTAAATTATTTTGAACAATTCCAATGCAACCCATGCGATATACACCAATAATTCCGAGAAGGGGAGCTTTTTAACTAACCTCTCAGAGAATTTAATCCCAAACACCATGACCAATCCAGCATTCAGAAAGACAAAAAAGTCAGTTTGAAGCTGTTGATAGTGGTCATCAAATCTTGTCTTCCACTCTCTAATTTGCTTAGAGAGTTGGGGCTAGCAGAGAAAGCAGTGAATACAGTTCTACTGCGTTGGGAGCGATCGATCAAGTGCCTTTTCATACTATTAAACACAACTTCCAAATGAATAATATGACTGGAACAACAATAGTGCTGCTTAGGGTTCTGCCATGGTTGTGCCCACCTGCACCAGTTTCGATCACAAGATTCATTGCTTGATGGGGACTGAGTAGACCCACTGAACAGCAGCATGAGCATAAAAACAACAAGATGAATGTTTGGAGAAGTGGTTATTGTTTGAAGCTGGACCCAATTGTCTGCAAATATATTAAGGCACATCCATGGTGGTGGCCCTTATTTGTGTTAAATTTCAAGGAAGGCTATGTGAATACAACTTGAGAATCTTGTACGAAAAAGTTTATTCCAGCTGATCGTGTCAAGGATTTTAATTGATTTCTCCTCCAAAAAGAAACAAGGACATTCATTGTTTGGTTGCTTTTTAGTACAAAGATGCCCACCACCAGTCATTGATGGTGATATAAAGCAGTATTGTCCTTCATATTCTCACAGGCGTTGAGTGTCAAGTTGCACCCATTTTGTTGCATGAATCAAAATTGTACTGATTTTGTGCACCCACAGTATTGAAGGTCAAGTATTGATTGAGAGTTTCTCTTATGGATTAGGCATGATAGGGATGGTTTTTATCTTTGGGATGTTTGAGAGCTGTAATGTTTGGGATGGAATCTATCTTTAGAGTGGTGGATTCTGAACAGTTTTTTAGTGGGAGGTATATGGCCTACTTTCATGCATTAGAGACAGATTTTGTTTTAATGGAAATGAATTAAATTTCATTTCATTTATTAGAGATGGTTCTTGTAATTAAGCTATGGGTTAAGGTTAAAAAAAAATTATAATTAATAATAAAGCATTGAATATGTAAGTAAACATGATATACACTTTCCATATAGAATCATTAGCCTATTAAAGGATTAGGATCCCAATTTTGGGTACCACATATAATCATAATAGTTATTTTAGCTTTAGCGAAATAGGCATTTTTTGTTTCTACAATCTTTATTTGAATCTTTGAACCATGATAGACATAAGGATTTGATCTCATGTATTAGTTCCAAGAAGCATGGTTCTTTTGCCCTAGGTCAAGTTTGTAGATGGAAACTAACAATAGTACTCTTAGCTTATGTTTTATAATTTCAAAATCCATGTTTAGGATTTTAGATCATGCTATTCGAGTGTGTAGATGGAAATTTTGACATGGGAGAACATTAGAGGCCACTTTCATGAATTATATGTGATAAGGGTGGTTATATGGCCCAAATGATTATCTAGGGCCAAAAATTATTGCTCATCTCTCTAAATCATATTCCTTTACCTCAAAATCCATGTAGAGATCTCTAAACCATGTTTAATACCCTACATATATAATTTTGACCTACAAGATGTGTTTTGTACCAAAATATATGTAGAGGGCCCTAAGCCATTCTTAATACCAATATAGATGGAATTTTGACCTACAACTTGCAATGTGTGCCTAACCACAACATCCTCATTAGGTATATACTCTTTATAACAAGCTACTTTTCTATCAACTCATAATTGTTTATTATGCTATACGTGTAAAAATGTCACTTTCATGTAATAAAACACTAGTCACTCTTATTATTGACTTAAGCTTTAAGTTAGCATTTTTCCCTCTTTATTGGATGAAATAAGGGCTTCTTGAACCCTTATGGATGCCTTATCATCTATCAATACCATTAAATTATGCTTAGGTTTTAATTGGAGATGTTTTCCTTCATTACTCAGATTTGTATGTGAAATCTAGCCCCAGGTGTAGGTGCACACATGCATTCCCTGCTTTTGATGGTTATTTGCATAATTGAGATATTATTTCTATTTTGAATATACATATGTTGGTGGTAATTTGTGTTAGACTATTAGTGGATTTTCACTTTGTTGTGAAATTTTAGAATTTAAAAAGAAAATGCTAAGAAAGAAATCCATATATGTAGTTAAGGCAAAGATGTAGGAAGTATTTATGAACTATGAAGAATAAATGATGTTGTTAATCCAAATAAAAATCTTATCTAAAAGGATATGCATATTGAGGAGATATCCAAGCTAGTAAACCTATTTGAGAAGAGGGTTTAAATGCAAGTTAGGGAATAAAATATAACAACTCTTTAAACTCACAAATTACACAAAACTTTCACATCATTGCGAGACCCATTTACATGGCCTCAAAATTTTAAATTTGTAAGAAAAATATTAGTTGAATGGATGATTTTTTTTCTAATTAACACATCGAGTCTACCATTTTAATTTATACAACATATTCATTTAATTAACATATTACAAGCATATATTATTCTTACAATATATACAATATGAAGTTTCATAAAATAAAATTAGAAAACAACAAGAACACTACTTTGGAATTTGAAAGGTCCTCAACTAGGTTGAAGCCACTTTCCTCTTGTGATCCTCATAACCAACCCAACTTACCCCCCAACCAAATATGAATAGCCTATCTGGATTCCTAGTCCTAAGGACCTCCATAAGTTCCCTAACCCTCCATTCCCAAACCCCAAAACCATAATCATTAGTTCATGTGTCAACCACAAGGTTCCCAACACCTTCCTCAATCTCCACGGGTTGTAATAAATCCTAAGAACCCAAACTATTCCAAGTTCCCAACTCCTTCACCATCCCCCCAAGACCCCAAAACAAAAGAACTAAAGACGAAGAGAAATCATCACCATTATCTTCCACCCATTCCTTTATCCTTCCTCAATCTCTCAAATATATCCCCCCAATAATGGATTTCCTACGATGTCATCAAGCCTCCCTTGGACTAACATATTTTCCTCTTTTAAAGATTCACCTGCCCCATTAATCTCAAGGTCTCAAATCCCCCACACCTTATAGGAAAAGACAAGACATTGAGTTCAAAAAATAGTTAAAACACAATAAAAAAATAAACCAATCACAATGGTGTAGTCAAAATCAATCAATCACATAAGAAATTTATTTAAGTCAATATTAAATTAACCTAAGTTATATTAGTTAATAATTAATCTAGCTTAAGGACTAATCATAATTTACATTAGTTAATCGATCATTAATCAAACTTAATAACTAATCATTAATCAAATTCAAGGACTAATCATAAGTTACATTAATTAATGATCAAACAATCTTAAGCACTAACCGTAAGTTACATTTCAAATTCAACTAGCATAGTAGACCATAGAATACTAGTGTATTTGTTCGAGGTGTGGATATGTAGCTAGTGTGAACATACCTCATATGTGTACTAATAACACCAACTAGGAATTATAAAACAATCAATATTTCGGAAGGTGCTCTAATAACCAGACATAAGATAATAGGATCAAGAAGTGGGTATTCCATCCTCTTCTCTTCCAGAAAACTCCATCCCAAAGTTAGAGTCAAGAGGAAAAAAGTAGTTAAGGAGTAATATGAAAATAAAACATAACAAAACCAGGAGAAATAAGCAGTAACCATAATTAACTAAAATCATACGAAGAAATCACTTCCCACTTGAGGTTCACAACTAAACTATAATTTCCCATCCTCCCTAACCTACTTCTTCTCCCATCCTATCTATCCTCTGTTGTAATATACTATGGCATCGGTTATACCAAAATAACCGTTGATAGAAACAAAATCATGGAAGCATTGACTATATTGACCTAACTTCCCCATTAGGCAACTGGGAGTCATCGTCACACATCTAGGGAGTGTGTCCATCGTAAACCTCCCATGAATCTAGGCATGGAAGTTACATTGTGTGAAATTCCTCCACCCCTCATTATAAAACTATGCTCAACACCCTATCATGGACCACTCAATGGATTTGTTCTACGTGATTATTATGCAACTAGCTCACAAAATAGAAGAAAATATAGATCAATGACTTAGAAATCAACCTCTTCGAGGGGGGGACCTCCTTTACATTACATAAATCAACAATTATTGGATGATAGAAATGACAAAACCTAATTTCTATATATAATTAGAGCCTAAATAACAATAATAATGTAAGGGCAGAATAATAACAATAGTGGGCTTCTATGGGGCACAATAATAACAATATGGGGACTACATGGGAACAACAATAACAATAAGGGGGCTACGCTAACAATAAAAATAAGGGGCTACACTAGTATTATAGGGACCTGACATGCCCCTCTCCTTCAAAAACGTGTTGTCATCAACGTTTGAGTAGTTCTGGATGCTTATGTATAAAATTATCATCCTCACATGCGGAATCTTTAGTGGGTAAGTTCTTCCACTTGATGAGATACTCTAAAATTGATCGATTTCGTAGATGTCAAGTTCTTGCTTCTGTGACTGCTTCAGGTTCCAATATGATTTTTTTTCCTCGTTAAGTTCTGGCACTATTGTTTGAACTGGGAGTTTGTAACCTATAACCTTCTTTAAGCATGAAACATGGAAAACTGGGTGCACTAGGGAAGATGTAGGAAGCTCCAATTTGTATTCCATAGTACCAATCTTTTGCAACACCTTGTAAGGACCATAATACTTTGGAGATAATTTATTATCCTTCTTAGCTTGCTTGTGGGACATTTGTTTGTATGGTTGTAGCCATAAAAATACCCAGTCTCCTACATCAAAACTTATTTCATTACGATGTTGATATTCTTGTTGTTTCATTCGATTTTGTGCCAAAGTTATATTATCCATTAAGAGTTGGAGAACTTCTTGTTGATGCTCAATTTTATCTTCCATTGGTTGAACCTTAGAATTTTCTCTTAAAGATGATGTGATGGACGATGGATGATATCCATAAAGTGCCATAAATGGGGTCATTTTTGTTGTAGTGTGGAAGGAAGTTTTATAACACCATTCAACCAGAGGTAACCACTTGACCCATTGTGTGTGTTTATCAGATACAAAGAAGCAAAGATATCCTTCCAAACATGTGTTCACTATCTCAGTTTTCCCATCAAATTGAGGATGATAAGATGAGCTATGAGCTAGTTGAGTACCCAGACAAGAAAATAATTATGTCCAAAAATTTCTAGTGAAAATGGGATCTCGATCACTTACAATAATCTTTGGGTCTCCATGTAGCTTTTGAATTGTTTCCATAAATGTAATAGTAATTGTACTGGATTTAAATGGATGAGATAATGCAAAAATGTGTATATACTTGGTAAGTCTATCAATACCACAATGATGACTCTCTTTCCTTTGGACTTGGGTAAACCTATGATAAAATCCATAGAAACCTCCTCCCAATGTTGACTTGCAATGGATAAAGGTTGTAGTAGATTTGGGATCTGAATTGTCTCAACTTTATTTTTTTGGCAGAACAAACATTCCACCACAAAATTTTGAATATTAGATTTAAGGCCATCCCAAAAAAATTCATTCTTGACCATGTGGTATTTTAAAAAAAATCATGAGTGTCCTCCTAAGGGAGAGGTGTGCAATTCCAAAATAACCTTTTTTTTAGTTGGGAATTATTACAAATATATAAGCGATCTTTGTACCATAATGAATCATTTTTCCAACTAAATGTATCAGATGTATTGGGATCTTGCTGCAAATTTTGAATGAGTGTCCCCACTTCTTCATCATTCTTCAATTCCTCCCTTGCTTTGGTTATCCAATCTAGTTGGATAATAGAAATGGCACAAAGAAATGCTTCCACATCCTCATCCTTTCTTGAGAGTGCATTTGCAACAACATTTACCTTCCCTTTTTTGTAGATGATTTCAAAGTCATAACCCAACATCTTTGTGACCCATTTTTGCTTCTCTTCTGAAGATAGTCTTTGTTCCAAAAAGTATTTAAAACTATCATGATATTTTTTTACCTTGAAGTGTTTTCCCATTAGGTGAGGTCACCATTTCTTTAGTGCATGCAATATTGACAACATTTCCTTCTCATAAATAGGTTTTTGTATTGACAACATGGAGGATATTCTCTAGATTATCTTTCTAGGTATTCAATTGCATAAACTTCCCTTATAAATCTACATATCTGTGTACATGGGTATTCAAATCATATTCCAATGTTTCTTTTTCAACTCGAATGCTATTAAGCGTTTGAATTATGTGAAAATTTCCATTTAGCAAGATAAATTGAACTATTTTATTACTTTCTTGTCCTGAAATACTATATTTACTAGACCAATGTTTGCACAAACTAAACCATATCATGTCATAGGTTTGAATTTTGAAGTCAGTGGCTTCATTTTGTGAAATTTCATCGTAATCATGTGCAGAAATTGTACTAACTAACGACAAGAAAGCTATTAGTTCAGTAATTAACTGTACATTTTTTTCTTTTCCAAGTAAAAATTGATCCACTAGCTCAACACATCTAGCCTATGAACTTCAAAATATCTGAGTTGTGTATTTCGAGGCTGTTAAGTTACACATTGTACGAAGTTAACAACACTGGAAATAAGAGTTTCCAAATCTACTTTAATAAAACGAATTCTAATTCCAGAATTAGTAGGAGAAGTTGATTGTACATTCATTAAGGGTCTACTGCAAACATAAGGATCATTTGCACTTTCATCAACTACTGTTTCATTTCTTACATCCTCCAATACCTTATGAAATTCCGCACCCGCAACTTCAGTATCGAGGATTACATCAAGCTGATCTTGAAGACTTATTAAAGAAGATTCATTCAAAACATTTTTCTTGCATGGAAATTAGAATTGTGACCAAATCAAAGCATTCCTGATTGGCGGCTAGAAGCTCCAACTCTCTTTGTGCAAGAGTTTCTTCCAAGGAAAACTTATCTTCTTGAATAGATGAAGCACTTATACCTCCTACAGCATTTTTCCCAATTAATTTATCTGATTTTTCTATTAATGTCTCACCAAATCTAGCAGAAGGGATAGAGGCGAATTTCTCAATCTGAAGAAAATCATCCATTAAGTCAACCTTCGGTGCATCACTAAGCTTTTTGAATTTTCCAGAAACATTTTCTTTTCTAAGTTGATCTATTTTTGCAATCAGTGCTGAGGCCTATGACTCTGAACTAGGATCACCATCATTCCCATATTCAGACATTAAGGTCATTCTTGGTGGATTTCTTGTACTCGCACTTCTTGATCCTTCTAAACACAACTCAAGAGTAGGTTTTTTTCATTGTCCCATCAAGGATTCTATATTTTCCATGACACTAGAAATTTTGGCAGTTGTTTTAGCACACATAACTCTAGAAGCCTTAAGCCCATTGTCACTCTTTAATAAAGTGTATTTTAGCATCTTGGTTTTTTCCTCCATTGCTAACAAGCATTCGTAATATCTTCAATCTCTTTATGAGCGCATTCTCGATGACTATCATTTGATAACTTTGTACAAGAATTAGGTGAAGTGGAACCCCTACCAAAAGACTTCCTAAATCTCACTTTCCCAACTTCCTTTTTAGTTGTCTCTACTTCAAGTTTCATTTGAGCCAGTGAAGCAAGCCCTGACAACCTTTTGTGCACTAGACCCCTCAGTCTCTAGCAGTCTGCCTCCAACTTAGTAGTTTTTTTTTTTAATTTATGAATGTTTTGTGTTCACTACCTTTGCAACTTTCTTGCATATGTCCCTTTCATCAATTATGGAGTCCATTTCCTTATTAAGTGAACGAAGCTTGTATTTGATGGAATTATTTTCACTTTCTAATGATTCAAGCTTCAACTGAAGAAATTTTATCTCAACGTTAGCTTGATTTTTGGCTTCGCGTATTTCCATTAACTTTGAAATTTCCTGCAGAGAATTATCCATTATATTATGCTCTTCTTTTTACTCGAGTAGTAGCTACTCCAATTCAACTATTCCATCATCAATATCAAACTTTAGTTTGTCCCATTCTATGGCCTTTTTGGTCACAACCTTGTGAATTTTCTCTTCATTTTCCTCTCTTACCTGCTGGAGCTACCTCATGGCTTCCTTCAAAGCACGATCCAAATGGCTAACTCGATATTCAAGTGCAAGCTTTTGTTGCATTATGGTATCAAATTGTTGCTTTAAATCCATTGCTTCTATTTCAGCCTTCTCTCAACTAGACACAACTTCTTCAACTTCTTTTGCATGCTACTTCACAAAATTGTCCTTGGAAGTATTGTCTGAAAGGACCAGTAACAAATTTTCATTCAAATGTCTCAATAATCATTAAAATGATGTTTCTATATTATTGTGGTTCGATTTCCAGTTCTCGTTTTCCACGTTATTAAGTAAGATAGTGTTATTTATAATTGGAATTAGAGCAGCAAGAGGACCAAACCCTTGTTTTTTCTATATCTTAACTCGGGTCTAAACCTCGATGCATGACTAAAATTCTAGTACATACTTAAATGTTCCTGTGTACTACGGTTCTTATATGAATATTATCTTACGTTATGGTCTTGTTGCTCTACAAGTATAATGCTATCTTATCTTGGTGTTTATTAACATACAAAAATATAGAATCAACAATATTACAAGGATTTGTTATGTTAGTAGAGGCTAATTTTGTCTACTATTCACATTCTTTTGTATTTCATTTACAAAGCTATAAATTACACCAACTCTTTAGTACACAACCAGTAAGGTAAAAAAATTATCTTTTTCTGAGTCAACTATTTTCTTTATCTTGGTTTACCATTACTGGATTATCTTTTTCTATCAATATTGAACAGTTAATAGTTCATTTCTCTAGTTAAAAATATTAATAAACAAATTCAACATTCTAGTAAATAAATAGCATTCCATGACCATTTCTCAGATTTCAACCAGAGATTTATATACTTATCTCATAATTCCTTTTCTTAACTGATGGCACCTCCCAACCTTAAGAGAGGAAATTACGTCCTTTGCTCCCCCCGTGCTCCGCACTAGATTTTCTTCAGATAGTAGTTATAAATAGGAGTTACGCCTCAGGACCTCTGTCCAGCCTACACACCTTATGGGTTACAGAGCTCCACTAGCTCTAGACCAGCTCTGTACAACTCTTCTTTTCCACAACCATTGTTGTTAACCCTTTTTCCTTTTCTTGAACAGAACCCCTTCCCTTTCTTAGGATTTCCTTTTATCCTTTTTGGGGAAGGTAACTGTCAGAAAAAACTTCCTCATTATTTTACTTTGGAATCTTGGAATTGTTTTACCATTCAGTTAAATCATTTCTCAATGTAATTTTTATTCATAAAATAAGATTAAAGTTTTTCTTTTTACTAACAAATAACCATATTCGTTAATATCCTTTTCACTAGTCAATTCAAATGTATTTTTAATATAAAAAAAAAAATCTTTTAACCATCACATAAAAATAAAACGGGATGTTACATGTTCCCTGTTATGAATATTTTATTAATTATTAGTTAGATATAGTTATATTAGGTTTTATTAACTAAAAGGGCATGATCAAAGATCATGCCTCTTCGCCAAGGGACACCTTGAGGCTATATTTAAAGCCTAGGCGATCCCTCATTGTAATTATCTCTTATCTTCATCATTAATAATATATATTTATCAAGTTTATCAGAGTTTTTACACTCCATTGGTATCAGAGTCATCACTCTTTGGATCTGTGTGTGATCACCCAAGAATTACAGAATTCCAAAAGTGCAACTCCAGAATTGCAGATTTTTTCAAGGCTTGTGGACAGTATTAGTTTTAAAAGGAAATTTGTAGCCATCTCCTCTCTCCTCTCATATCCGACCTGTCCCTCACTCCCGCTTTGCGTTTACCCAATCCCCTCACATAAATTTTTTTTTTATAAAACAGTCACTACACAACCGCTTACAACTTGAGTGTCAGTTACAGTTTTTCCTTTCGTTTTAACACTGCACAGGTTGTCCACACTGCCACCGTCTCTGTCTGCGCTACCCTCTGCATCCACACATTGTTCATTCCACTGTCCCACGTCCAAACAGCCGCTGTCCCAGTCGACAACATCACTGCACGTCCACGCGGAAGATTCAAATCAAAATCGATTGGTACTGCGCTGTCCGTTGACCGTTTCTTTGGTTGTATAAATATATGTAAATATAGTCCGCGGCACATCCACGCTGTCCATTGATCGATACGTCGTTTAAACCATACAACGTTTTAAAACATACGGGTATATTTTTATAGCGGACGAGTATATTTTTATAGCGGACAGGTATATTTTTAAGCGAACGGATAGTCTTCCGCGGTCAAAACATCACACTGCATCCCACCATAGTTCCCGCTCTCATTCCCGTCTCCTTCCGTCGCCCCTTTCTTCTTTCTGCCCGCGTCCAAACCTGTGTCTCCTTTCCCAACAACGCTGCCACCGCTTTGACTGCATAAACACACTTCCGCCATCATTTCCAATTATCCACGCTCGGACAAACTTTCATTAACCCATTTGGGTGGGCTTAACCGTGGTCGATAGGATACAGGTTGATTTGATACGGTGTGACAGTTTAAATTATGAAACAGTGTGTCATTTGAAGCGAACGACATATTTAAAAAAAAAACACGATTTTTTTTAATTATATATAAAATATATATTATATAATTTAATTAATAATTATATATATATATTATAATTATATAGTTCATTTATATATTATATAATTTCCATTTAATAATTATATATATATATATATATA
This sequence comes from Pinus albicaulis, assembly GCA_034641835.2. Lineage (NCBI taxonomy): Eukaryota > Viridiplantae > Streptophyta > Pinopsida > Pinales > Pinaceae > Pinus > Pinus albicaulis. The sequence goes on from CM076576.1 coordinate 234,303,972, forward strand.
TATATATATATATATAATAATTATATAATTAATATATATATATTATATAATTTTTAATTAAAAATTATATATATATAATAATTATATAGTTTTAAAAAAAAATATTATCAATTAATTAATTAATTAATTCAAAAAAAAAAAATTAATTAATTAATTAAATATTAATTAATTAATTTTAAAGAAAAAAGAGGAGAAATTGGCAGAAAAATACTCTCCACCTCATACGCGTTCGATGTCGTCGTCAATGTCAATGGCTGAATTCCAGAAAAAATTGGTTGATCTCGAGAAACAGATCACTAATAATTCCGAAGAATTCGGAAAAAGATTACTCGACCTTGAAGGTACAGTTGCAGGGCATTCCAACGACATCAAAAAGGTTCATGATACAACAAATCGAATAGAAAGACAAATGTGGCTAAATCATCACGAGACCACAGAAACAATGAACAATATGACAAAACTCTTCAATAAGCTAAATGATAAGATAGATAAGTTAAGTCAGACACAATCCCCAACATCTCCTAACAGGGAACCAAATCAACAAAACAATTCTGCAGATTCAGGGAACTCAGAAGAGCATCAGGAAAAAACCGATTCCCCACATCATCAAGAAGATAGTAATGCAGATTTTCAAAACAAGCACCTCTGGAATGCATTCGCTAATCAATATCCCCTTCTTGTTCCACCATTAGCATATCAGCGCAAAGCCAAGATCGACCTACCCAAATTTGATGGTAATGAAAAAAATAGCGTTGCATGGCTTAATAAAGCAGAAGAATATTTTGATATTTATGACATTACTAGTGATGATGAAAAAATTAAGCATGCTTCCATGAAAATGGAAGGAGAAGCATATAATTGGTATATGTGGTGGAAAAAGACGACGCTCTCTATCAGTTGGAGGAAATTTAAGGATGCATTCTTCAAAAGGTTTCAAGGCATAAAAGAAGAAAAGTTTTTTTCAACCTTTATCAAATTACGCCAAAAAGGAGATGTGGATGAGTACACTCAAGAATGGGAGACCTTGGCAACACGAGTACCAGGATTTTCGGAATCTCGTCTAATCCAGTCTTACATCTCAGGACTTAAAATCCACATACAGGAAGAACTAGAACTTCATGAAATTACGTCCGTAGAAGTAGCAAGGCAAAAAGCAAAAGCTGCTGAAAAGAAGTTTGAAAGATTATCAAAACCAGAAAAAGTATATTCGAGACGACAGTTTCCTCAATCTGAAAATGTAGATGACACAAAATATGTCCCTGTCCATCTTCGTGAAGAAGAAAAATCTAGTTTGGAAAAACAAAGAATGCGAGAGGGCAAGTGCAAACGTTGCAGTGAAAATTGGGACCCTAAGCACATATGTGCTAATGGAAGAGCGAAGAATCTATACAGTTGTGAAGCAACTAACGATGCTAACAGTACTGATTCATGTATAGAAGGATTAGAAGACAACTTAGAGTTCTCTCCAGAAGTGGATGGCGAAACTATTCCACAAGTGTCCTTATCAGCTATGATAGGCATATTACAACCTCAAACCCTAAGGTTAAGAGGACATATTAAGAACAACAATGTAATGGTTCTAATAGACACAGGCAGCACGCACAATTTTCTAGATTCCACCATGGCCAAAAGACTCAACCTCTTTACTTTTCCCATGCCTAATATGAAGGTAATGGCGGTCGATGGTAAGAAGATTGAACAAGTAGGAAAATGCCATAAAGTCAAATTGTGGATTAAAGACTTTCATTTAGAATCTTCGTTCTACACCGTTCCATTACGAGGAGTAGATGTGGTCTTAGGAATTCAATGGCTACGAACTCTAGGTACTTATTCTGCCAACCATCAGAAGCAGTTTATAAGTTTTAAGTGGAAAGGGCAAAAATACAAGTTGTATGGATTCCAAGCCCCAAAAAATCAAGTCGTATCTTCCTCTCTGATGACGAAGATGACTCAAATAGGAGCACCATCATCTACAGCACAATGTCAGCAGTTAGAAATGTTATCTTCAAAAGGGAGCCACGAAGAGTCTCCAGAAGTCAAGACAGGATCCAACCCTGTCGATATCAGATATTTTCACTATCCAGATCAACAAAAGATTGAACTCGAGAATTTGCTCCACGATCTTTTTAAAATGTGGGAAGCAAGAGCCCGCCGCTCAAGGAACTCAGGCGTTCTTCAACATTGTCCATCATTACATATGCTTTGAGGACAAAGCATCTTTAAGAGAGGGGCAATGTTATGAATATTTTATTAATTATTAGTTAGATATAGTTATATTAGGTTTTATTAACTGAAAGGGCATGATCAAAGATCATGCCTCTTCGCCAAGGGACACCTTGAGGCTATATTTAAAGCCTAGGCAATCCCTCATTGTAATTATCTCATATCTTCATCATTAATAATATATATTTATCAAGTTTATCAGATTTTTTACACTCCATTCCCCCACTAGAGGCAAACATCGTCCTTGGTGTTTACTTCATTCCAGCAAACAATTTAGGATAGACTTCTCATATGGAGTTTTCATCCTCCTAAGTGGCATCCTCCGGGATAAAGTGCTTCCATTGCACTTTAACTTGGGGGATGACTCGTCTTTGTAGTGTTATTTCTCTCTGATCGAGAATAAGCTGAGGTTCTACCAGAAATTCGTCGTCTCGTTCTACCTGCACACAATAGAGTTTTAAATTTAGTTTAACTATAATTCCATATTTCTAGGAGTCATAGTATAAACATAACTTACATATACACTCTGCCAGTGTATATCATGCTTGTGGTCATGTATGTATCTTTTCAGTAGTGATGTTAGTCTCCTATACCAATAGGTGTCATTTTTCATGATTGTCTTGATTGAACTATGGAATATGTTCAAACCTTTTTCTTGAGCAAAGGTGTTCCATATTCTTGAAAAACCAAAAAATTAAAAAATTTAAAAAATGTAAAGAGGGTATACCCTAAAAGAAAAATCAAAGGGTAAGAAAAATAAAGTGGTCAAAAAAGTGAAAGAAATGAACCCCAAGCAAAAAATAGACCAAGGAAAGTGTGCAAATCCAAATGCCACTACTATTTTATTTTTGTAATAAGTAATTGTGTGCAGCTTGTCAAACTTTTGCCACAATTTATGAAGAGTCAAACTGTTTAAACTTGACTTATTCATATTTCAATTTCATGTTGTAGAATAGAGAATAAAAATCTGACCAAACAGTGTAATCTTGGCAGATAAGTAGATAGGTAGAGTTAATAAAAGGTGCTCAACAGTTTAATCTGAGCCCTTGGATGTAATAAGGGTAGAATTAGATAGATTTTCCTTGTAAAAAGAAAAAGATTGATAAGGGTTTGCAAGTCTAAATGCACCCTAATAAAGAAGAGAAAATGGTAGTGTCAAGTAGATAGGGTAGGTAGATGGTGTTGCAAAGTTTCATATGATGAATGATGGTGCTAAATATGTTAATCTTTTACCTTCATCACAAGTACTGAAAGCAAGAAAAGCACTGGAAAAATCACAGAAAGCAAAGTCAAAATCATTAACTTCCCACATCACTTTCTCCCTAAGTTTTTACTAATTTCCCCAAAAGTGCTAAGGTATTTGGAGGTCAAAGGGGCTCAAGGCATTTCCTTGACTTTTGGAGGGACCGGACCCTCGGCCTGATGATCAAAAAGACCTAAGTACTTGAAGTTATCCATTATCATTCACTTTCAATCTTTTCCTAAGTAAAATCCCATTTTACTTAGGAAAATCATGCAAAATTCCATAAAAATCCCTCAAAATAACTTACTATTCTAAGTTTAAGTGTTGAAGTTGAGATATTGTAATTTACTTCAGAAATTGTCACTTTCTTAGATGTGCAAAGTATTTTGAGTTCCCTTGTCCCTTTGTCATATTAATGTTTAACTCTAGTTATTAAATCCCTAGTGAAATGCCCTATCCTAAGTATATAACTCCTTTTATATAAATATCCAAAAACCCCTCTATTATAAAGTTTAGCCAAAGTATTTATTTCCTCGTGCATTCAAATAAAAACCCACTATACAACCCCTTTGGTTAAAATATATCATTATATAATACTCCCGCCCCTATGGTAAGTCAATCATATCGATTTATTTATCATATAATAAAAACATATATGAGAAAAGCTTTAAACATATGATATATATGTTTAACACAAAAAAAAAGAATAAACCTGAAGTTTTATTTTTAAATCAAAACTTCGGAAAAATCCCCATGCCACCGTGGCTCATCCACTTGGCATCCCACCCGACACTTTAACCATAATTGAACCCTGCCGCGACCCCTATTTTTCATTAACCATTGGGATTAATTAATTATCAGAATTAATTAATAACCACACTTTTCCGCCTATTAGACGCCCCCCGGGATGTTTAATAAAGTTAATCGCGTTTAAAACCATGCCGGGCCCGCATGATAACGCCCCACCATCTCCCCGTCCCTTCCACCGTTGGATCGCCCCTCCACAGATCAACGCTCCACATCAATTCCGCCAGTCGTCCTTTGTCAGAGCATTAACGCGCGGGGGCTTGGTGGTATTGGACTAGTCCTCCGTCCACGTGTCCATTGCTTAGTGGAATCGCTGCCCTTGCAGTTAAAACAGCCATTGCTCATAAGCGGTGCGGGGATTACCGCTTACCGCCCGGCCCCCACCACACGTCGGCCCGTACTGAAGTGACGTCATTCCTCGAAAAACTAAAAACCCCTTTTTGACTTTGGAAATAAAACAAATTTTCGTGTTTTTTATGTTATTTTCATTATTGAAAACGACTGCGCCTTCCGCTAAGAAATTCAAACTTTCACTGAAATCTACTGTTCTATCCGAATTCGCTCCAGAATTCCTCCGGACCAGTGTTCAAGTATCTTCTTGCCACCATTTGATACCTGCTAAATCCCAGTTCGCCTCCAAGAACAGGTATTTATTCTATTGCGCTTCGAACTTCAAAAGAAACTCTGTTTTCCTTGTTTTCCACTGGATTAGTGATTAAATCTTATCGCTAAGATCATTCCCTGAGGTTTAAAACTGTGAATTCTTCCCCCAAACCTGCAATTGTGCCAATTTCCCTCATTAAAACTGAAATCGCGCTCGGTCTGTGAAGAAAACCCAGAAACTTCCATTTTGAATACACAAGAACCAAAATGGAAGCTCCGGCAGCCCTAAATGTAACCCCATTGAACGCCCCTCATAGAGACCTGGATTTCATTAACAAATTGTTTGATTTTAGCAAGTTACCATCAGAATATGGATTTGGACCAACAATTTCAATACTAGTTGACAAAATTGTTTACTCCAAATTCTCAGATTTTAATTCAATATCTTCATTCAACAAACAGTTTGTATACAAAGTCAGAGAGAGATTAGAATGATGAAATGTGCACATTGAATGGTAAAAGTGAAATGAGAAATTACAGGGATAGGAAAAGCATAACAGTTAAAGAGTATCAGTGGTTAAAGTGTATCAGGTAAAAGTCAGAGTGAAAGTTAAAATGAAGTTACAGAGCAGTCAAAGGTAAAACAGTAAAAGTAATTACAGAGGCAGTAAAATGGTAAAAAGAGATGAAAATACTTTCACCAACATTGAAGTTTATCTAAAGTGAAATTAAAACAGTTAAAAGAACAAAAAAGTGAAAAGATGAAAAACACAACAAAAAGGAACATTTTTGCAGAAATTTAATGTTTTAGTCATTGTTTTGCAGAAACTATTGTGATCAATCCAAGATGAATTTTTCAAAAATGAAGGAGGTTTATGTTCTTAAGAGGCTTATCTACAAAAAACTCTCTCACTTTTCTAACAGCTATTATGGTTTTGGAAATATTAAATAATGATGGAAAACACTTTTTGCAGAAAATACCAGTTAAGTCATCATTTTTCAGAGAATATTGTGGCCAATCCAAAATACATCTTACAAAACTGAAGGAGGTTTTTGTTCCTAAGATAATCATCTACAAACACCTATCTCATTTTTTCCACAGTGATTTCAGGCTGAGAGATATATGCACATCTTTAGAGGCTATTTTTCAGACTCTGTAAAACTCTGTTTTACACATTGTTTTACAGAGCCTATTGCGCACCGCTGGAGAGAAATTTTAGGAAAGTGAAAGAGGTTTATCTCACCAACATATTTATATACAATAACCTCTTTCACTTTTTACATATCTATTACGGATTGAGAAATAACAAGGTATCATTGGACCCCAAGTTTGCAGAATTGTTGGAGCAGAATTCACAAAAAAAGGAAGCAGTTAGTGACTTGGATGCCTCATCATCAGCTAAGAGTTTGATCAAATTCGAATTCTCCTCTTTGTCATCACCTATCCATACAAAATAGTGACAAATAGATGAATTAGTTTGAGTGTCCTTTACTTAAGTTCTATTTATGTAAAATAGTTGGAGAGATTTGTGAACCAATTTTGATATTTTTTCAAGATATTTTAGTTTAGAATTTGTATAAATACTCCACTCTTGGAAGCATTTGGGGTGGATTCTATTACTTTGCTGTAACATTGAGATTTTCGGAATAAAAGAATTTTGGAGAAATTTATTCGTGGCTTACTAGATGACGATTTGAAGCTCAGGACTTTTTGCAGGATTCATGTGTTGGACTGCAGTTCAATAAGTCTTTCTACCCTTTGTCTTAAGTTTTATATCAGTTTATAATATCATTATGTCCATTTCTGAATAATTTACATAAATGATTGAATCAGAATTTACTTAATTGTACTCTGATTTCAGATGTGATTGTTCTTAATGTTTTCCTCTAAATTGGTTATAAGCATGAATTCTTAAATGCTCTTGCTTTGCTAATTTAAACATTGTTGATTACTATAATAAGGAATTCTTCATTGCTCTTTGTTTGTAGTCATCTCATTTCTTTCTTTTGAACATGGTGAAAGATTCTTAGCTGCCTTTCATCCCTTCAAAATCATCCCATCCACTTTAAATATTAAGGATTGTTCTCTGTCTAGCTACCTTGCCCTGTAAAACCATCTTGTGTGTAGAATAGAAATCCAGTAAAGCCATCCTTTGACTCCATAGCCCAATGGACTGAAAATATTCAACCTTGCCCCTAGTTTGCGGATTCCACCATTTTCAAACAAACTCTTGGATCTATAACTAGCCTAAAACCTTCTAAGAACAAAGATAAATCATAAAGAGAGAGCCCTCTCTGGATGCAGATTGGCTAGATTATGCATCTGAAGGTTGGTTTGTGGTTACCTCGGGTATACTTTCCTTTTCCACAACTTCAAGGAAAACCTGAGTGATAACATAGTAGCGACTCCACTGGGGATCTGAATCATTTTTATTGATACTATTGTTTGCTTATAAGCTATAGACAGAGTCTGAAGATCAGCCAGGTAGCCTTTGAAATGATTTTGCTCTGCAATTGCATAGTAAATAAATGCTGCTTCAGTCTATCTCTGATTTAGCTTATATACTGAACCTTAGTTTCAAAATGTTTAATCAGACTCTCTAGTTTAACAGATCTTTGAGAAAATTTTAATCATACATCATTATTTCTTGAAGAATTTGTAGAAGTTGTATTTATTTTTCAATTAAAACCAAAAAATCCGAAAACACATAGTCTAGGAAAACTGGCTTCAGAAAGGATTCGACATACTAGGTCAAACCTTGACCCTAATCCACCACCAATATTTGAAAATCCAAATCTGATTCCTAGGTTTCTTAGAAGACAAGGAAGTCAAGAAAGTTCTGAAAGAGGAAGTCAAGAGAGTTCAGGAAGTTCTAGACCACTTTCTAGATCTGCATCCTGTCCTGTGAAAATTATATATATTGATGAAATTCCTTTTGATGCACGCTTTGAAACATCCTTATTTGTGAATTTTTCTGAAACCGAATTATCCAGATTAGTTCCAGATCCATTGTTCTTTGAAGATTTGCAATACAGATTTGTTTCACATCATCTTGACAGACAATTACAGAACTCTATTCAATCTGAACAAACCTTTGAAGAAAATTCAAACATCTCTGTAATTACTGAAGCATCTCCAAGTTCAGTTACTTTTTCTCAAGCTTTTCAAACACCTGTCACCCCTTCTACTCCTCCATCTCCTCATGCTAGACCATCAACTCCTGTTACCCCACTATATCTTCCAATGGCCAATCGATACGCCCCTTTACAGATACCAGCCAACGTTGTTTCTTTGCCCCCAAGATTACCAGAGTAAGATCACACCTTTTGATGGATCAGGTACTTATACAGCTCAACAACACACCAAAAGGATGACGGATTACTTTGAGTTCTATGAAATTGACACTGATGATGTCCGAATGAAAATTTTCGTTCAGAGTCTTTCTGGAGAAGTTAGGACATGGTTTAGGGCCCTTGCTCCAAATAGTATTGCTGATTTACCAGCTTTATATACGGCATTTTTGAACCGATGGGAGAAGAAGAAAGATCCTCTTCAGATCTTGTCAGAATTTGAAAAATTAAGAAGAAGACCTAACGAAACAGTACAAGATTACATCATTAGATTCAATGAAGCATATAACGCAGTTCCTCAAAACCTTAGACCCCCACCTAACTCTGTATTGGTTAAATTTCCAGATGGTTTTGACTCTGACATAGCTTATTCACTCAGGGAAAGAGCCCCTCAAACCTTAGAGGAAATGCAAAGCATAGTGGTTAGTGTAGAAGCAAATCTGATAGAAAAACGAGCCAGAGCAAGAGCAGAAAGAAGAATGCCTATGAATGAAGAACCTTCAGCTTTTGAAAAGAAGCTGGATGCAATCATTAAAGGTATGGAAAGATTAGGAAACATAGTGGCGACCATACTGGGGACCTGAATCATTTTTATTGTTACTATTGTTTGCTTATAAGCTATAGACAGAGTCTGAAGATCAGCCAAGTAACCTTTGAAATGCTTTTGCTCTGCAACTGCATAGTAAATAAACGATGCTTCAGTCTATCTCTGATTTAGCTTATAAAATGAACCTTAGTTTCAAACATTTCAATCAGATTCTCTAGTTTAATAAATCTTTAAGAAAATTTAAATCCAATATCTGAAACCTCTTAAAGAAATCATAGAAGTTGTTTTGAAAATTCACAAAAAAATTGGTTTCCTGAAGAACTAACTTTTTCTTCAGAATTGTTTTACAGGTTTAGATCTGATCTATGATGGTGGACAGGGATCAGACACACAAAGGTTAAAATCATCCACCTGGCGACTCCAAAATCAATTTCACTACTAAGACTCCACTGGAGGAATGAACCTGGAAGAACAATATGGGAAGATCAGGCTTTCAACTTGGATTGTTATCCAAGACATTATGTTCTTTCTAAGTTGATATGGTTTTCCAATGTATATTGTATTTTAGAGAAGATCTTAGAGTAGTTTTTAATTTATCTCTTTTAAAAATTGTAAATATAAAATCTCCATGCACATTTGAGCATCATTATTCTGACTCTTTTGATATCATTTTCCAATCAAGACATTGTTGATCAGAGATCCAGAGCTTCAAGTTTCAGAGCAATTCCACAACCAAATAATCTATATTCCAAAGCATTAATAGTGATACTGGATGACAGGGTTTGTGGAAAATCTTTCATTTGATGAAATCTTAAATGAATTCAGGGATGAGTTATCAAAACTTCAGTTTGATGAGGATTTTCTAAGAGCTTTCTTTCTTCTTTTTAAATCAAGAAAATGTTCTCCTCGAGTTAAAAAATGGCTCCTTGATATAATTTCTGAAAATTATGAAAATGAAATCAAACTTTTGCATTCTCAAATTCAGTCATACAATTTCCGAAATCCTAAAGAATTCTTTGAAAATCTTCCTTCTCCAAAGCAAGAGGAAATTGTACTATCTTTTGACTTGCATATTGAAGATGATTATTATTTCAAACACAAGACTGAAGAAATAAGTTCATGGACTAATATTCATAATTCAATTGAACAATTAGTCATTGAAGGCCTAGAAGTAAATAACATACATCATGCTTTTAATGATCCTATAGCAAATTATATGGAGAATATTTTTACCTCAAATCTGCAAACATGTTTTATCTATGAAGATCAAATATATCAACAATTGCCATTTCACATCTTATCGTTGATTATAAAGGCACATGATCATAATATACTTCCAATTTTGATCACAAGCAATCAAGTTATCCATTTATTTTTACAGCTACTTGATTGGCTTCATTGGCATTTTTGTATTACCTGATTCAATAAGATTTTTAGTAGATTAGAGTAGGTAAATGAGTGCTAATAAGCTTAGAATTTTGAGCATTTTTTTTTAGTTTTCAATTTTCAGCTAGTTTTTCATTAAGTTGGTTTGAAAATTTTTGTGTGTTGTGTTAGTTTCAGATCAGATTTCAGGTTGCAGAAAAATGACTATATTCAATTCAAGATTTTCAGCCACAGAAAATGCATGTTTGAGATTGGACCAAGGCAGAAAATTCCTAACTGAGCAACAAAGTTTTAAGTTTTGAGTGGATAGTAACTTACTGGAGTTGAAGCCCGAAGTGAAGGCCTTAAGCTTCAGAAGTTTCACTATCATATATACAATAAAACTACCAGAAGAAGGAGATTACATGGTTTAGTTTGAGACATTTTGAGGCAACTGACCTGCTGTTCTTGACTTTTCACAAGGAAAAGCCATCCCCAAGTGGAGCCAGTGTTAGTCTCCTATACCAATAGGTGTCATTTTTCATGATTGTCTTGATTGAACTATGGAATATGTTCAAACCTTTTTCTTGTGCAAAGGTGTTCCATATTCTTGAAAAATAAAAAAATAAAAAAATTTTAAAAAATGTAAAGAGGGTATACCCTAAAAGAAAAATCAAAGGGTAAGAAAAATAAATTGGTCAAGAAAATGAAAGAAATGAACCCCAAGCAAAAAATAGACCAAGGAAAGTGTGCAAATCCAAATGCCACTACTATTTTATTTTTGTAATAAAGCAATTGTGTGCAGCTTGTCAAACTTTTTCCACAATTTATGAAGAGTCAAACTGTTTAAACTTGACTCATTCATGTTTCAATTTCATGTTGTAGAATAGAGAATAAATATCTGACCAAACAGTTTAATCTTGGCAGATAAGTAGATAGGTAGAGTTAATAAAAGGTGCTCAACAGTTTAATCTGAGCCCTTGGATGTAATAAGGGTAGAATTAGATAGATTTTCCTTGTAAAAGAAAAGAAGATTGATAAGGGTTTGCAAGTCCAAATGCACCCTAATAAAGAAGAGAAAATGGTAGTGTCAAGTAGATAGGGTAGGTAGATGGTGTTGCAAAGTTTTATGTGATGAATGATGGTGCTGAATATGTTTAATCTTTTACCTTCATCACAAGTACTCAAGTAGAAAATGCACTGAAGAATTCACAGAAAGAAAAGTCAAAATCATTAACTTCCCACATCACTTTTTCCCTAAGTTTTACTAATTTCCCCAAAGTGCTAAGGTATTTGGAGGTCAAAGGGGCTCAAGGCATTTCCTTGACTTTTGGAGGGACCGGACCCTCGGCCTAATGATCAAAAAGACCTAAGTACTTGAAGTTATCCATTATCATTCACTTTTAATCTTTCCCTAAGTAAAATTCCATTTTACTTAGGAAAATCATGTAAAATTCCATCATAAACCCTCAAGATTACTTACTATTCTAAGTTTAAGTGTTGAAGATGATATATTGTAATTTACTTTAGAAATTGTCACTTTCTTAGATGTGCAAAGTATTTTGAGTTCCCTTGTCCCTTTGTCATATTAATGTTTAACTCTAGTTATTAAATCCCTAGTGAAATTCCCTATCCTAAGTATATAACTCCTTTTATATAAATATCCAAAAACCCCTCTATTATAAAGTTTAGCCAAATTATTTATTTCCCCGTGCATTCAAATAAAAACCCACTATACAAGCCCTTTGGTTAAATATATCGTTATACAATAGTCCCGCCCCTATGGTAAATTAATTATATCGGTTAATTTATCATATAATAAAAAACATATATGAGAAAAAATTTAAACATATGATATGTATGTTTAAAATAAAACCAAAGTTTTAATTCAAACTAAAAAACTTCGGAAAAGCTCCTATGCCACCATGGCCCATCCACCTGGCATCCCACCCAACGCTTCAACCACAATCGAAACCCCACCGCGACCCCTATTTCCATTATACAGTGGGATTAATTAGTTATCAGGACTAATTAATAACCTTTCTCCACCAATTAGACGCCCCCCGGGATGTTTAATAAAGTTAAATCGCGTTTAAAACCCCGCCGGGCCCGCATGATAACATCCCACCATCTCTTCGTACTTTCCACCGTTAGATCGCCCCTCCACAGATCGACGCTCCTCATCAATTCCGCCAGCCGTCCCTTGTCAGCACTTTAATGCATGGGGGCTTGGTGGTTTTGAAATAGTCCACCAGCCACGCGTCCATCACCCAATGGAATCGCTGCCCTCGCAGTTAAAACAGCCATTGCTCATAAGCGGTGCGGGGATTACCGCTTACCACTTACCGCCCGACCCCTGCACACGTCAGCCCGTACTAATATGATGTCACTCCTCGAAAAAATAAAAATCCCTTTTAACTTGTAAATAAAACAAATTTTCGTGTTTTTCCCGTTATTTTCATTATTGAAAACGACTGCGCCTTCTGCTACGAATTTCAAATTTCCACTGAAATCTAATGTTCTATTTGATTTCGCTCTAGAATTCCGCTGGACCTGTGTTCGAGTATCCTCCTACCATCGCCTGATACCTGTTAAAACCCAGTTTGCCTCCAAGAAACAGGTATTTATCCTATAGCGCTTCGAACTTCAAAAGAAAGTCTGTTTTCCTTGTTTTCCACTGGATTAGTGATTAAATCTTATCACTGAGATCATTCCCTGAGGTTTAAAACTGTGAATTGTTCCCCTGAAACTGCAATTGTGCTAATTTCCTTCATTTAAATTGAAATCGCACCTGGCCTGTAAAGAAAACCCAGAAACTTCCATTTTGAATACACAAGAACCAAAATGGAAGCTCCGGCAGCCCTGAATGTAACCCCATTGAACGCCCCTCATAGAGACCTGGATTTCATTAACAAATTGTTTGATTTTAGCAGGTTACCATCAGAATATGGATTTGGACCAACAATTTCAATACTAGTTGACAAAATTGTTTACTCCAAATTCTCATATTTTAATTCAATATCTTCATTCAACAAACAGTTTGTATACAAAGTCAGAGAGAGATTAGAATGATGAAATGTGCACAGTGAATGTTAAAAGTGAAATGAGAAATTACAGGGATAGGAAAAGCATAACAGTTAAAGAGTATTAGTGGTTAAAGTGTATCAGGTAAAAGTCAGAGTGCAAGTTAAAATGAAGTTACAGAGCAGTCAAAGGTAAAACAGTAAAAGTAATTACAGAGGCAGTAAAATGGTAAAAAGAGATGAAAATACTTTCAACAACATTGAATTTTATCTAAAGTGAAAGTAAAACAGTTAAAAGAACAAAAAAGTGAAAAGATGAAAAACACAACAAAAAGGAACAATTTTGCAGAAATTTAATGTTTTAGTCATTGTTTTGCAGAAACTATTGTGATCAATCCAAGATGAATTTTTCAAAACTGAAGGAGGTTTATGTTTTTAAGAGGATTATCTACAAAAACCTCTCTCACTTTTCTAAAAGCTATTATGGTTTTGGAAATATTAAATAATGATGGAAAACACTTTTTGCAGAAAATACCAGTTAAGTCATCATTTTGCAGAGAATATTGTGGCCAATCCAAAATACATCTTACAAAACTGAAGGAGGTTTTTGTTCCTAAGAGACTCATCTACAAAAAACTATCTCAGTTTTTCTACAGTGATTTCAGGCTGAGAGATACATGCACATCTTTAGAGGCTATTTTTCAGACTTTGTAAAACTCTGTTTTACACATTTTTTTGCAGAGCCTATTGCGCACCGCTGGAGAGAAATTTTAGGAAAGTGAAAGAGTTTTATCTCACCAACATATTTATCTACAATAACCTCTTTCACTTTTACATATATAGTACGGATTGAGAAATAAAAAGGTATCATTGGACCCCAAGTTTGCAGAATTGTTGGAGCAGAATTCACAAAAAAAGGAAGCAGTTAGTGACTTGGATGCCTCATCATCAACTAAGAGTTGGATCAAATTTGAATTCTCCTCTTTTTCATCACCTATCCATACAAAATAGTGCCAAATAGATGAATTAGTTTGAGTGTCCTTTACTTAAGTTCTATTTATGTAAAATAGTTGGAGAGATTTGTGAACCAATTTTGATATTTGTTTCAAGATATTTTAGTTTAGAATTTGTATAAATACTCCACTCTTGGAAGCATTTAGGGTGGATTCTATTACTTTGCTGTAACATTGATATTTTCGGAATAAAAGAATTTCGGAGAAATTTATTCGTGGCTTACTGGATGACGATTTGAAGCTCGGGACTTTTTGCAGGATTCATGTGTTGGACTACAGTTCAATAAGTCTTTCTACTCTTTGTCTTAAATTTTATATCAGTTTATAATATCATTATGTCCATTTCTGAATAATTTACATAAAGGATTGAATCAAAATTTACTTAATTGTACTCTGATTTCAGATGTGATTGTTCTTAATGTTTTCCTCTAAATTGGTTATAAGCACGAATTCTTAAATGCTCTTGCTTTGCTAATTTAAACATTCTTGATTACTATAATAAAAAATTCTTCATTGCTCTTTGTTTGTAGTCATTTCATTTCTTTCTTTTGAACATGGTGAAAGATTCTTAGCTGCCTTTCATCCCTTCAAAATCATCCCATCCACTTTAAATTTTAAGGATTGTTCTCTGTCTGGCTATCTTGCCTTGCAAAGCCATCTTTTGTGTAGAATAGAAATCCAGTAAATCCATCCTTTGACTCCATAGCCCAATGGACTGAAAATCTTCAACCTTGCCCCTAGTTTTCGGATTCCACCATTTTCAAACAAACTCTTGGATCTATACCTAGCCTAAAACCTTCTAAGAACAAAGATAAATCATAAAGAGAGAGCCCTCTCTGGATGCAGATTGGCTAGATTCTGCATCTGAAGGTTGGTTTGTGGTTACCTCGGGTATACTTTCCTTTTCCACAACTTCAAGGAAAACCTGAGTGATAACAAGTGACACATGAAACATGTTGTGTACCAATATGTGGCTAGGAAACGCCAGCCAATAAGCCATCGACCCTACCCTTTCCAAAATTTGGAAAGGCCCACAGTACTTGAGAGCCAATTTGGCACAGGTATTCCACCTTAAGGTGATTTTCTTGGGTTTAATCCTTACATACACATGGTCACCCACTTCAAATTCTTGAAAGGTTATTTTCCTATCCGAATACACCTTTTTCATGTCTTGAGATGCCTTTATATTTTATCGAATTATTCTTACCTCACACTCCATTTCCTCCATTGGAAAGGCCCACAGTACCTAAGAGCCAATTTGGCACAAGTATTCCACCTTAAGGTGATTTTCTTGGGTTTAATCCTTACACACACATGGTCACCCACTTAAAATTCTTGAAAGGTTCTTTTCCTGTCCGCATACACCTTTTTCCTGTCCTGAGATGCCTTTAGATTTTGTCAAATTATTCTTACCTCATGCTCCATTTCCTCCAACATATCTGGCCCGAGCATTAATTTTTTTCCGAACTGCTCCAGTATATAGGGGTTCGAAATTGTCTTCCATACAATGCTTCAAAAGGGCTTATCTTGAGGGATTCTTGATATCTGTTATTGTAGGCGAATTCAACCAGATTAAAAATATTCTTGCAACCTTGTGGGTTATTGCATCACATACATGCGTAGCATATCTTCCAATATTCGATTCACCCTTTCAGTCTGGCCATCCATCTGAGGATGATAGGTTGTACTAAATTGGATATGCGTTCCCAAACCAGTAAATAGTGCCTTCGAGAAATCTGATGTAAACTTTACGACTCGATCTAAGATGACGACTCTTGGAATGTCGTGTAGTCTAAAAATTTCTTTCATGAAAATGTTAACAATCTTGACAGCCTTGTAAGTTGACTAGACGGGTATAAAATGAGCTACCTTACTAAGCCTATCCACTACCACCATAATCGAATCATTGTGTCTCTTGCTTCTTGGTAGTCCTGTGATGAAATCAAGTGATATGACTTCCCATTTCCATTCCTGTACAGGAATAGGACGAAGCAATCCTGCTGGGTATTGGTGTTCCACCATAACTTGCTCACACTCCAAACATTTGGTTAGATATTCCACGATATTTTTACGCATTCTAGGCCAATAATAGTCTTTTCTAATTGTTGTCAACATTTTCTGATATTTGGTATGTCTTGCATAGGAACTTCGATGGTATTCATCTAAAATCAGCCCTTTCAAGCTCATCTGATTTGGTATAATATCTTCCCTCGAAATAGAAAAAGTTGTTTATCATTAATTCCATAATCTGATTTCTTTTCTTGTTTTTCTGCCTCTCTTGCTTCCTGCCATAGAAATTGATATTCAGGGTCTCTCTCTTGATGCTTCCATAATTTTCTCTTGAAATATAAATTCTTCTTGGTTGAAATAAATTTCATAGATGAAATGTAGTTTGCTACTTAAAGCATTAGCTACATGGTTCTCCTTCCCCTTTACATGTTGAATGTAAAATCAAATTCGATTAGGAATGCATTCCACCTTGCCTAGAAAGCATTCAAATCAGATTGTTTAAAATAGCTGGTCAAGCTACTATGGTCAGTTCTTAACACAAAATTTTTCCCAGTCTTTAGATTCGAAGGGTATGTACTACCGCAGTTAACTCTAAATCATAGGCAGAGTATCATTTCTCATGATCCCTTAACTTCATGGATTCATATGCTATCACCTTGCCATCTTGTGTTAATATTTCTCCCACCCCTTCCTTACAAGCGTCAGTGTAGACTTCAAATTCCCTGCATGGATCTGCCACCTTCAATACAAGAGTAGTAGTTAATAGTTATTTTAGTCGCTCAAAACTATCTTGACACTCCTTATTCCACTTAAATACTCGCCCCTTACACTGCAAGTAATGGGAAAGGCTATCTTAGAGAAGTCTTCAATGAATTATTGGTAATAACTAGCTAAACCCATGAAAGAGCGTATGTCTGCTACATTTCTGGGAACTCTCAATTCCATTATTATATTTATCTTTTCGGGGTCTACCGAGATCCCTTCAAAAGATATTACATGGCCCAAATACATGATATGTTCTTTGTAAAAATCACATTTGCTAAATTTGGCATAGAGCTGATGTTCCTGCAACATTTTCAGCACTAACCGTAAGTGTTCCTTGTGTTCTTCAAAAATTTTAGAATAGATCAGTATATCGTCAATAAATATTAAAACAAATTTATCCAAAAATGGGTGGAAGATACAATGCATCAGACTCATGAAATTTTTTGGTGCATTGGTTAATCTGAATGGCAACAACACAAATTCATAATGTCTGTATCTGGTACGAAAGTTGTTTTGGATATGTCCTCCTCCTTAATTCGTATCTAGTGATACCGAGATCTCATATCAATATTTGAGAATATCATCTCTCCTTTTGCTTGATCAAAAATATCGTCTATCCGTGGTAATGGGCTTTTTTTTTTACAGTTAGATTATTAAGCTACCGACAGTGCATTCACATCCGCATTGTACTAGATTTCTTTTTAACAGACAACATAGGTGCTCCCCAAGGGGATACACTTGGTCGAATGTATCCATTTTCCAATAGCTCTTGCAACTACATTTTTAATTCTATCAATTCAAACACACTCATTCTGTATGGTGCTCGTGACACCGGTGCTGCTCCGGGTAGAAATTCTATGGTAAAGTCAATGTCTTGTTTTGGGGGTAATCCTGGAATATTTTCCAAAAATACATCTACAAAATCCTGAACAACTGGAATATTTTCCAGAATAAGAGTCTTGACTTTATAATTAGTAAACCCCACTTGAATAGCATAGAGTTGACACCCTTTCTAAGAAAATTACTCAATTGAGATGTTGTAATTGGGTGCAATCTTAATTCCTTGTAATTATTGATGAATACCATCTTCTGGCTTAAAATGGATGATTTTCTCCTTGAAATCCACTAGTGACCAATGTCTTTCTAGCCAATCCATTCCCAAAAGAATGTCATAAGAACCTAAAGGAAGAATATTTAATTCAACAATTATATATTGTCTTCCATTTTCCAGAATACAATTCGAGAATTTTGCATTAACTCTTCTCTTTACTCAAGTAGCTAGTTGTACCAACCAGGGATTTTTAAATTTCTAGCTTTGTAGTTTACTATTTTCAACTATTTGAGGATTTATATAACTTAAAATGGCACCTGGATCAACCAAAATGGAAACAATTTAGGATTATAAATTACCTTCCAGTTCTATCATAGTTGGATGGTAATTTTCTCGTCGATCCTCTAGTGCAGCATTAATCCTTGGTATGTTTCGTGCAAAATCTCCTACTGTAGATCCCTCTTGTAGGTTGGCTATAACTTCGTTTCTTCCATGATGAGAGAAATTATTAAAATAATGTGCCTCTCTGCATCCCCATCATTGTATTGGTGGTTTCTGGGGCTGTCCATGATCTAGCATATTAGATGCTTTAGTAGACCTTTCATCCACTGACCATTTAGGCTTTTGCTAGTTTTTCCCAAATTGTTTATTTGCTGGGTTTCTTGCGGCATTCTTAAATTTTTTTGGCCTGCTATGTTTGAAATCTGAGTTTCCCTTCTGCCCTTTCTTTGGTGGCCAACTTCTGCCAACTTCTCCTTTTGCCTTAGATTATTGATAGCACATTGGTGCTTTTCGGATCACCTCATCCATAGTCTTTTGATTCATGAATTCAATCCTCTCCTTCATGTGGGTAGGAAGGCTACTCAATAATATCTGTACTTTTTCTTTCTCGTCCCTCAAATATGGTACGTATCTTAACAAATAGGTGAATTTAGTGATGAATTCATCCATACATAATTGTCCCAGCCTCAAGTCATGAAACTCCAACGAATTTTCATCATAAAGTCGTTATGTTAGATACTTGCCCTTGAAGTATTGATGGAACTCGTCCCAAGTTACATTCTGATCCTCAATTCCCCGCACATTTTTCACTTCCTCCCACCATAATGTGGCCTTCTCCTGTAGTTTATAAATAACCGAACGAGCTTTGATCTTGCTGCTATATTCATAGACCTGAAATTATTTATTCATATTAATTATCCATCCTTCTGCCACTTCTTCTACTTCTCCATCAAAAGTGGGAGGTTTAATCTTCTGAAATTCACCTTGTCATTCTACTTTTTGTTTCTTCAATTCCTGTTGTTCCGAAGCATTTACAGACTCTCCTTCATGGTAAGTTATTTTTTTGTTACTCCTCCAAGTACGACTCACTTCCAGATTGTCATTAATTTTCTGTTGTTTCACTTCTTCTTCATGAGTGTCCCTTTCCAGACTAGGTTGTGTTGTAGGGTGGTTCTATTTATTTGAGAGGCTTTTAAGTATTCTTTCTCACTCTAGCATTAATATTTCGTTGTTTCATCTTACTCGAATCATCTCTGTCTAGAGTTGTTGTATTGCATCCAAAAATCAAGTCGTATGACCTTTTTTTCCTCTAGTAACCTACTAGTTTGTTGGTGTTGATCCACTCTAAACGACCACATCTTAAGCCCCATTCCCAGATTAACTAGTGATGCACTTTTGTATAAACAAAAGGCTTGCCAGACTCTAATGCTCTCCTGATTATATATTTTAGTAGTTCATGCCATTGTGCATGAAATTAACAAAATAAAAACATCCAGAGTTATTTAGTTGGCCCAATCTAGCCCAGCGTGTAAACCACGCTCTGATACCACTTGTCACATTCACAAAAAATATTACTATAATTACTTTACTTACTTTACCAAAATTTTAAAAAAATGATTTTAACACATCCAGGTAAGTACACACAAAATATTATTCTGACAAGAGTCGGGTTTGAATATGTTTTTCATGTCACCGATGTTTAATATAAATCATAGCCTGGCACATTTTATAAGGTGAGAGTTTATATATGTTTGATATTCCACCTAGTAGTGGATCATAACACTTATACATTAATAAAAGGGCAGAAACATAGCCATGGCGCTAGTGGATATGGATACATACATCTCATATAAACAAATCAAATTTATGAGTTATAATTAAATGTAGGACGACCCATCATGGAGGTTATGGCGAATGAGATGATAATTAACATATAAAAAATATTTCAAACTTAATTACCACATTATTAATGGAAATCATATCTTACATAAGATTCAACCTCACAGTTATCTTCCACCGAAACCACCCAGAGAACTGTGAAGATTGTTGATCCATCCATCCTTAGATCGGACGGTGGTGGTTATTGAGAATAGAATTAGGGTAACTAACACCCCTAATGCTACTCAGGTGTGTTCATTTGCTCTACTGCTATGTTTCGGCTCCAGTCTGCGAGAGGGTCTGAGCTACACACTTCCTTCCGGCGATAACTGGGTGCTCAACCTCGACCATGGTTACATCCGTTTAGGGTCTAACATCGTCAAGGAGAATGCTTTCAATTTCGAAGTTTTGGTTGTGATTAAAACGTTACAGATATCTATCGGGTCCTTTGTAGCTTCGTTTGGTATAGTGAATCCCAAATTACACAGGTGAGATAGTTTGTTTTAAGTTCCACCTTAAATTCTCTTTATCTATGTTTATTGTAGAGGTCTATAATTGTCCATTAAAATTTTCTTTTACGCAATATGGTAACCCTACTACAGCCAGACTTCTCGGTCTTTGTTATTACCACATCTCCTTCTTGCTTGGCAAAAGAGGGGTTTGTCTCTTCTAGGTTGTTGAGGGTGAAAAATTTGGGTAAGAGTTTCTTGTTCCATCTTAAATTCTAGAATTGTACAATAGAATTATTTAGGGTTTATTATTGGAGATACAAACTTATACTCAAACCTCATTTTCCTTAATTCTTATTGTGCAAGATGTTGCTGCATCCTAGGTCCTAGTCGTTTTCTGCGCCCCCTCAAGTGTTGCTCTAATCTCCACTACAGATGTCCAGGTAAGTTGGGCTTATACTTCTGCGTTTCTTCTGTTTTTCATTACGAGTATATTTTTCCTTTCGGTCTGCTCACTGAGGGAAAAGCCTTTGTGTATACAGAGTTTTGAGTGTACATTGCCCTGAGTTTTCTATTTTCATGACAAAGTTTCCAAACTACTCGTGAAAAGGGTGTAGTTTAATTTATCAGAGTTTTGTTCACAATTATTTTTTTAAGACCTGCCAATATTTTGGGTTCAGTCCCTTGGAATATATTCTTATATAAATTTGATTCACTATCGGAATTCTATAGTTTGTCAGTGTTTTTATTCAAGAACTCGTTTACCAATTTCAATATGTAATTGCATATCGTTCTTCTGCTAAAGTGTTATTTTATTATCCCAGAAGTCGGTCATGAACTTGAATCTGTCGATATAGAAAGTACATCCGTTTTCATACTACTATATCTTTATGGTATGATGTAATTTGTTAATTTATTGAAATGATGTTTCTATATTATTGTGGTTCGATTTCCATTTCTCAGTTTCCATGATGTTAAGTAAGATAGTGCTCTTAATAATTGGAGTTATAATGGCCAGAGGACCTGACCCTTGTTTTGTGTATATCTTAACTTGGGTCTAAACCTCAGTGCATGACTAAAATTTCAGAGCATAATTAAATGTTCCTGTGTACTACAGTTCTTCCGTGAATATTATCTTACGTTATGGTCTTGTTGCTCTACAAGTATAATGCTATCTTATTGTGGTGTTTATTAACATACAGAAATATAGAATTAGAAATATTACAAGGATTTGTTATGTTATTAGAGGCTATGTTTGTCTACTATTCACATTCTTTTGTATTTAGTTTACAAAGCTATAAATCACACCATTTCTTTAGTACACAACTAGTGAGATAAAAAATTGTATATTTTTCTATTTCTAATTCAACCATTTTCTTTATCTTGGTTTATTGTTACTGGATTATCTTTATCTGTTAGTATTGAGAAATTAATAGTTAATCTCTCCAGCTAACAATATTAATAAACAAATTTAGAATTTTAGTAAATAAATAGCATTCCATGACCATTTCTCATATTTCAAACAGAGATTTATGTACTTATCTCAGAATTCCATTCCTTTGCTTAACTGATGGCACCTCCCAACCTTGAGAGAGGCAATTACGTACTCTTCTCCCCAGTGCCCCACACTAGAGTTTCTTCAAATAGAAGTTATAAATAGGATTCAGGCCTCAGGACCTCTGTCCAGTCTACACACTTTATGGGTTACAGAGCTACACTGGCTCTAGACCAACTCTGGACAATTCTTCTTTTCCACAACCATTGTTGTTAACCCTTTTTCTTGTTAACTGTTTTTCCTTTTTCTTGAACATAACCCCTCCCCTTCCTCAAGATTCCCTTTTATCATTTTTGGGGAAGATAACTGTAAGAAAAATTGCCTCATTCTTTTACTTTGGAATCTTGGAATTCTTTTACCATTCAATTAAATCATTTCTCAATGTAAATTTTATTCATAAAATAAGATTCAAGTTTTTCTTTTCACTAACGAATAACCATATACGTTAATATCCTTTTCACTAGTCAATTCAAATATATTTTTAATAATAATAAAAAAAGTCTTTTAACCATCACATAAAAATAAAATGGGGTGTTACATGTTCCCCCACTAGAGGAAAACACCGTCCTTGGTGTTTACTTCATCCTAGAAAACAATTCAGGATAAACTTCTCGTATTGAGTTTTCATCCTCCTAAGTTGCCTCCTCCGGGATAAAGTGCTTTCACTACACTTTAAATTGGGGTATGACTCGTCTCCAGAGTGTTATTTCTCTCTGATCGAGAATAAGCTGAGGTTCTACCAGAAATTTGTCGTCTAGTTCTACTTGCAAACAATAGAGTTCTAAATTTAGTTTAATTATGATTCCATATTTATAAGAGTCATAGTATAAACATAACTTACATGTATGCTCTGCCAGTGTATATCAATCTTGGGGTCATGTATATATCGTTTCAGTAGTGACACATGAAACACATTGTGTACCAATATGTGGCTGGCATTATATGTGGCTAGGCAATGCCAGCCAATAAGCCACCAACCCTATCCTTTCCAAAATTTGGAAAGGCCCACAGTACCTAAGAGCCAATTTGGCACAGGCATTCCACCCTAAGGTGATTTTCTTGGGTTTAATCCTTATATACACATAGTCACCCACTTCAAATTCTTGAAAGGTTCTTTTCCTATCCGCATACACCTTTTTCCTGTCATGAGCTGCCTTTAGATTTTGTCAAATTATCCTTACCTCACGCTCCATTTCCTCCAACATATCTGGCCTGGGAAATTTTTTATTTTTATTTATTTATTTATTTATTTTCTGGACTACTCCAGTATATATGGGTTCGGCATTGTGTTCCATACAATGCTTCAAAAGGGCTCATATTGAGGGATTCTTGATATCCGTTATTGTAGGTGAATTTGACCAGATGAAAATATTCTTCCCACCTTGTGGGTTGTTGCATCACATACATGCGTAGCATATCTTCCAATATTTGATTCACCCTTTCAGTCTGGCCATCCATATAAGGATGATAGGTTGTACTAAATTGGAGATGTGTCCCCAAGCCATTAAATAGTGCCTTCCAAAAAGCTGATATGAACTTTATGTCTCGATTTGAGCTGATGACTCTCGGAATGTCGTGCAGTCTAAAAATTTCTTTCATGAAAATGTCAGCAATCTTGATAGTCTTGTAAGTTTACTAGACAGGTATAAAATGAGCTACCTTACTAAGCCTATCCACTACCACCATAATCGAATCATTATGTATCTTTCTTCTTGGTATTCCTGTGATGAAGTCAAGTGATATGACTACCCATTTCCATTCATGTACAAGAATAGGCTGAAGCAATCCTACTGGGTGTTGGTTTTCCACCTTAACTTGTTGACACTCCAAATATTTGGTTAGATATACCGCAATGTTTTTATGCATTCTAGGCCAATAATAGTCTTTTCTAATTGTTTTCAACATTTTCTGATACCCGAGATGTCTTGCATAGGAACTTCGATGGTTTTCATCTAAATTCAACCCTTTTAGGCTCATCTAATTTGGTATACATATAATCCCTCGAAATAGCAAAAGTTGTTTATCATTAATTCCATAATCTTATTTCTTTTCTTGTTTTTCTGCCTCTTTTGCTTGCTGCCATAGAAATTGATATTCAGGGTCTCTCTCTGTTGCTTCCATAATTTTCTCTTGAAATATAAATTCTTCTTGGTTGAAATAAAGTTCATAGATGAAATGTAGTTTTCTACTTAAAGCATCAACTACACGGTTCTCCTTCCCCTTTACATGTTGAATTTCAAAATAAAATTCTCTTAGGAATGCATTCCACCTTGCCTGGCGAGCATTCAAATCATATTGTTTAAAATAGCTAGTCAGGCTACTATGGTCGGTTCTTAACACAAACATTTTCCCCAATAAGTAATGTCTCCATATTCAAAGGGCATGTACTACCGCAGTTAACTCTAAATCATAGGCAGAGTATCGTTGCACATGATCCCTTAAATCCATGGATTCATATGCTATCACCTTTCCATCTTGTGTTAATACTGCTCCCACCCCTTCTTTACAAGCGTCAGTGCAGATTTCCAATTCCCTGCTTGGATCTGCCACCTTTAATATAGGAGCAGTAGTTAATAGTTCTTTTAGTCGCTCAAAACTAGCTTGACACTCCTTAGTCCACTTAAATACTCGCCCCTTACACTGCAAGGAACTAATAGGAAATGCTATCTTAGAGAAGCCGTCAATGAACTATTGGTAATAACCAGCTAAACCCATGAAAGAGTGTATGTATGCTACATTTCTGGGAACTCTCCATTCCATTATTATCTTTATCTTTTCGGGGTCTACCAAGATCCCTTCAACAAATATTACATGGCCCAAACACTGGATATGTTCTTTGTAAAAATCACATTTTCTAAATTTGGCATAGAGCTGATGTTCCCACAACATTTGCAGCACTAACCATAAGTGTTCCTTCTTCTCTTCAACATTTTTAGAATAGATCAGTATATTACCAATAAATGTTAAAAAAAATTATCCAAAAATGTGTGGAAGATACCTTGCATCAAACTCATGAAAGTTGCTACTGCATTGGTTAATCCGAATGGAAACACCACAAATTCATGATGTCTGTATCTGGTACGAAAAGTTGTTTTGGATATGTACTCATCCTAAATTCGTATCTAGTGATACCCGTATCTCAGATCAATATTTGAGAATATCTTCACTCCTTTCACTTGATTAAAAATATCATCTATCTGTGGTAATGGGATTTTTTTTTTTTTTTCCAGTTAGCTTATTAAGCTGTCGATAGTCCATGCAAATCCGCATTGTACCAGATTTATTTTTAACAAACAACACGGGTGCTCCCTAAGGGGATACACTTGGTCGAATGTATCCTTTTTCCAATAACTCTTGTAGCTACATTTTTAATTCTGTCAATTCAAGCACACTCATTTTGTATGGTTCTCGTGACACTGATGTTGCTCCGGGTAGCAATTCTATGGTAAATTCAATGTCTCGTTTTGGGGGTAATCCTGGAATATTTTCCGGAAATATATCTACAAAATCCTGAACCACTGGAATATTTTCCAGCATAAGAGTCTTTTCTTTATAGTTAGGAAACCCACCTTGAATAGCATAGAGTTGACACCCCTTTCTAAGACATTTACTCAATTGAGATGTTGTAATCGGGTGCAATCGAAGGGGTTTCTTAATTCCTTGTAATTATTGATGAGTACCATCTTCTGGCTTAAAATGGATGATTTTCTCCTTGCAATCCAGTAGTGACCAAAGTCTTTCTAGCCAGTCCATTCCCAACAAAATGTCATAAGAGCCTAAAGGCAGGATATTTAAGTCAACAGTTATGTATTGTCTTCCAATTTCCAGAATACAATTCGAGAATTTTTCATTAACTCTTCTCTTTACTCCAGTAGCCAGTTGTACCAACCAGGGACTTTTAAATTTATGTCTTTGTAGTTTACTATTTTCAACTATTCGAGGATTTATATAACTTAAACTAGCACCTGGATCAACCAAAATGGAAATAGTTTGGGAATATAACTTACCTTCTAGTTCTATCATAGTTGGCTGGTAATTTGCTTGTCGATCCTCTAGTGCAGCATTAATCCTCGGTATGTTTCGTGCAAAATATCCTACTGTAGATCCCTC
This sequence comes from Pinus albicaulis, assembly GCA_034641835.2. NCBI lineage: Eukaryota > Viridiplantae > Streptophyta > Pinopsida > Pinales > Pinaceae > Pinus > Pinus albicaulis. Next base: position 234,330,247 of record CM076576.1, read on the forward strand.
TTGTAGGTTGGCTGTAACTTTGTTTCTTCCAAGATGAGGGAGATTCTTAAAATAATATGCCTCTCTACGTCCACAACATTGTAGTGGTGGTTTCTGGGGTTGTCCATGATCTGGCTTGTTGGATGCTTCAGTAGGCCTTTCATTTACTGACCATTTAGGATTTTGCTAGTTTTTCCCAAATTTTCTATTTGTTGGGTTTTTTGCGGCATTCTTAAATTTTCTGGGCCTGCTATGTTTGAAACTCGAGGTGGCCTTCTACCCTTTCTTTGGTGGCCAACTTCTTCCAACTTCTCCTTTTGCCTTAGATTGTTGATAGCACATTTGTGCTTTTCAAATCACCTCATCCATAGTCTTTGGATTCATGAATTCGATCCTCTCCTTCATGTGGGTAGGCAAGCTACTAAATAATATCTATACTTTTGCTTTCTCGTCCCTCAAATATGGTATGTATCTTAACAAAGAGGTGAATTTAGTGATGAATTCATCCATAGATAATTGTCCCAGCCTCAAGTCATGAAACTCCCGCGACTTTTTATCGTAAGTTCGTTATGTTAGATACTTGTCCTTGAAGTATAGCTGGAACTCATCCCAATTTACATTCGGATCCTCAATTCCTCACACATTGTTCACTTCCTCCCACCATAATGTGGCCTTCTCTCGCAGTTGATAAATAGACAAACGAGCTTTGATATTGCTGCTCTATTCATAGACCTGAAAATATGTATTCATATTAATTATCCATCCTTCTGCCACTTCTTCTGCTTCTCCATCAAAAGTGGGAGGTTTAATCTTCTGAAATTCATCTTGTCATTCTAATTTTTGTTTCTTCATTTCCTATTGTTTCGAAGCATTTCCACACTCTGCTTCATGGTAAGTTCTATTTTTGTTACTCATCTGAGTATGACTCCCTTCCGGATTGTCATTAATTTGTTGTTGTTGCTCTTCTTATTCATGAGTCACTCCAGACTAGGTTGTGTTGTAGGGTAGCTTTGTTTATCTGAGAAGCTTTTAAGTATTCTTTCCCGCTCTAACATTAATCTTTCGTTGCTGCTTAGTACTCAAAAATATATGTCTAGAGTTGTTGTACTGTATCCAACAATCAAGTCATCTGACGTTGTTGTTCCTCTAGTAACCTACTAGTTTGTGGGTGTTGATCCACGCTCAATTGTATCCACATCTCTGGGTTCATCTCTGGATTAGGCTGGGGATGGATTTCCCTTGTAGTTCTCTGTGTCTGTTGACTCTATGCTCTCCTCATTAGATATTTTAGTAGTTCCACCCACTGTGCATGAAATTAACAAAATAAAAACATCCAAAGTTATTTAGTTGGCCCAATCTGGCTCAGCATGTAAACCACGCTCTGATACCACTTGTCACATTCACAACAAAATATTATTATAATTACTTTACTTACTTTACCAAAATTTTAAAAGAATGATTTTAATACATCTAGGTAAGTACAAACAAAATATTATTCTGACAAGATGTAAAGGTCGGGTTTGAATATGTTTTTCATGCCACCAATGTTTAATATAAATCATAGTCCAACATAGTTTGTAAGGTCATATTTTATATATGTTTGATATTCCACTTGGTAGCAGATCATAACACTTATACATTAATAAAAGGGCAAAAACATAGCCATGGCACTAGTGGATATGGATACATACATGTCATATAAATAGATCAAATTTATGAGATATAATTAAATGTAGGACGACCCATCATGGAGGTTACAGCGGATGAGCTGATAATTAACATATAAAAAAGATTTCAAACTTAATTATTGCATTATTAATGGAAATCATATCTTACTTAAGATTCAACCTGCCCAAGTGATTGGCAATTATCTTCCTCCGAGACCACCTGGAGATCCGTGCTTATTGTCGATCCATTCATCCCTAGATCAGATGATGGTGGTTGTTGAGAACGGAATTATGGTAAATACCACCCCTAACGCTGCTCAGGTGCGTTCATTCGCTCCGCTGCTATGTTTCAGCTCCAGTCTGCAAGAGGGTCCGAGATGCACACTTCCTTCCGGCGATAACTGGGTGCTCAACCCCGACCATGGTTATATCCGTTTAGGTTCTAACACCGGCAAGGAGAAGGCTTTCACTTTCAAAATTTTGGTTGTGAGTAAAATGTTACAGAGATCTACCAGTTCCTTTATAGCTTCGTTCGACGTAGTGAATCCCAAATTGCACAGGTGAGATAGTCTATTTAAGTTCCACCTTAACTTCTCTTTATCTATTTTTTCTGTACAGGTCTATAAATTTTCACTCAATTTTTCTTTTACGCAAGATGGTAACCCTGCTACGGCCAAACTTCTAAGTCTTTGTTATTACCACAACTCCTTCTTGCTTGGAAAAAAATGGGTTCATCTCTTCCAGGTTGTTGAGGGTGAAAACTTCGGGTAAGAGTTTCTTGTTCCATCTTAAATTCTGGAATTTTACAAGAGAATTATTTAGGGTTTATTATAGCATATGCAAACTTATACTCAAACCTCATTTTCATTAATTCTTATTATGCAAGATGCCACTGCATCCTAGGTCCTAGTTGTTTTCTGCGCCCCCTCGAGTGTTGCTCTAATCTCCACTACAGATGTCCAGGTAATTTGGGCTTATACTTCCGCTTTTCTTCTGCTTTTCATTACTAGTATATTTGGCCTTTCGATCCGCTCAATGAGGGAAAACCCTCTATGTGTACATGATTTTGAGTGTACATTGCCTTCAATTTTCTATTTGCATGACAAAGTTTCCAAACTACCTGTGAAAAGGGTGTAGTTTTATTTATCAGAGTTTTGTTCACAATTATTTCATTAAGACCTGCCAGTATTTTGGGTTCGGTCCCTTGGAATATATTCTTGTATAAATTTGATTCACTATAGGAATTCTATAGTTTGTTAGTGTTTTTATTCAAGCACTCGTTTACCAGTTTAAATATGTAATTGCATATTGTTCTTATGCTAAAGTGTTATTTTATTATCCCAGAAGTTGGTCATAAACTTGAATCTGTTGATATAGAAAGTACATCCGTTTTCATAATGCTATATCTTCATGGTATGATGTAATTTGTTAATTTATTGAAATGATGTTTCTATATTATTGTGGTTCGATTTCTAGTTCTCGGTTTCCACGTTGTTAAGTAAGATAGTGCTCTTTATAATTGGAATTACAATGGCCGGAGGACCGAACCCTTGTTTTTTCTATATCTTAACTTGGGTCTAAACCTCGGTGGCACGTGCATAACTGAAATTCCAGAGCATACTTAAATTTTCATACTACAGTTCTTCCATGAATATTATCTTACGTTATGGTCTTTTTGCTCTACAAGTATAATGTTATCTTACCGTGGTGTTTATTAACATACAGAAATATAGAATCAACAATATTACAAGGATTTGTTATGTTAATGGAGGCTATGTTTGTCTATTGTTCACATTCTTTTGTATTTAGTTTACAAAGCTGTAAATCACACCATTCCTTTAGTACACAACTAGTAAGGTAAAAAATGTATCTTTTTCTATTTCTGATTCAACCATTTTCTTTATCTTGGTTTATTGCAACTGAATTATCTTTCTCTATCAGTACTGAACAATTAATAGTTAATTTTTATAGCTAACAATATTAATGAACAAATTAAGTATTTTAGTAAATAAATATCATTCCATGACCATTTCTCATATTTCAACCTGATATTTATGTACTTATCTCAAAATTCCATTCCTTTGATTAACTCATGGCACCTCCCAACCTTGAGAGAGGCAATTTCTACCTCTGCTCCCACGTGCTCCACACCAGAGTTTCTTCAGATAGAAGTTATAAATAGGGGTCAGGCCTCAGGACCTCTATCGAGTCTACACACCTTATGGGTTACAGAGCTCCACTGGCTCCAGACCAACTCTAGACGAGCTCTGGACAACTCTTCTTTTCCACAACCATTGTTGTTAACCCTTTTTCCTGTTAACCCTTTTTCATTTTCTTGAAGAGAACCCCTTCCCTTCCTCGGTTTCCCTTTATCCTTTTTGGGGAAAATAACTGTTTCGAAAAAAAATGCTTCATTCTTTTACTATGGAATCTTGGAATTCTTTTACCATTCAGTTAAATCATTTCTCAATGTAAATTTTATTCATAAAATAAGATTCCAGTTTTTCTTTTTACTAACTAATAACCATATTTGTTAATATCATTTTCACTAGTCAATTCAAATGTATTTTTAATAAAAAAATGTCTGTTAACCATCACATAAAAATAAAACGGGGTGTTACATCATGACAATATGCTATAACCAAATAAATAATATGAACCAAGCAAATAATAAAAGAGAAAGTATAATAATAACACATACTTCAAAAATATGTTAACTAACTTATAATTTTATCATGAAAATATAGATTTTGGTGGTATGTTTTTGGAAAAATATGGTTGAAATTTTAGAAATCCATGTTACAAATATCTAGCTACATAATATATGTGTTTTGGGAGTCTTTGAAGGTGTTGAATATATTTCTACCTTCAAAATCCCGAAATTCTTCTGGATTTTGCAAGACAAAAAACATATAATTCATATAAAAAATTAGACAACCCCAAAATCAAACATAATATTAACTTACCATATATATATATATCTATATATATATATATATATATATATATATATATATATATATATATATATATATATATATATATATATATATATCCTAATTTATAGATGATAATTTTCACCATATTTTTTGGGGTTAGTTTACATTAAAATTAGAGAGATTATGAAAAAAATTGAGTTTAAATTATTTAATCTATAAAATTAGAATTTCCAGTAAAAATTTTCATAATGTCAAATCCATTTATACATTTAAAAATACATTTTAAACAACAAATTCATCTATAAATTAAACGATATATAAATAAAATAAAAAAATACATAAATAAAATCTATATTACCTTTATGGCCCCCACACCCACTTCTTTTTTAAGAAGATGGAAATGAATTACTAAAGATAACGTTATATACCCATCCTCGGACGCAATTGACACGTAAGAATGAAAGCATATCTATCATAAGACTCTATTAATATTATTCAATTCCAAGGATGTGGGTCCTTCCCTTCTTCACATTCTAACATTTACCAATTTCTAAATGATTTGCAGGGTTGGGAAAGTGGAACGCTGAGACCCCACCATGGTGTAAATCTCACCAAGAAACCTCTGTGACAAATATATAACAGCCTTGAGTTGGCAGAAGGTGTGTGGGCAAATTTGCACTGAAAGTAAATTGTGTACAAAGAGGGCATGTGATCTGTGTGTCACTTGATAGAATAATCCATTAAAGTCAAGTCTCCATTGTGATGGAATAAGCAATAGACTTTTGGTACAAAAGTTGCACCTCATTCACACCAGAATTCATACACCCCAAAAATCATGGCCATGCTTTGTGTTTTTGAGTGATGAATTTAGGTTTTGTTGGTGAGATTTTAAAATATTCTTGAAATTAAATTAAAATAACATAATAAAAAATAATATTGAAGATTGAAAAAAATTCTTCAACGTCTTATTAAATTTCAATATACACAAATTTTTTTCTCAATTCATTTTCACCATGTTTGATCAATGTTGAAGATTGAAAAACTTTCTTCAGCTTTTACTCAATCTCAACTTAGACAACTCTTTTTCTCAATTCACTTCCACCAAAATTGACCAGTATGTACTTCCAGGCATAGCTAGGCTTTGTAGCATTCAGTTTCTGTATCTTGTAGATATCACAGAGCCAAAATCATTTTAGCTTTAGAGAGGAGAGCATAAAATTTTGTGTCAATTTAAAGAGACAGATAACATGATAATTGTGTGAAAGATTATAATGCTTTCAAACTCCTGACCGCTAGAGAATATCTTTTAAAAAAAGTCCAATGGTATCACTAGTTTGATCAAACTTTGTTTCTGCAGTTGGTCACTTGCATAATTGTATTTGGTGGATTTTGTAATATTACTATTGGTTTTATTTTTCATAATAATAATTTTTTGTTAAATGAACTTTAGGCAGGGAGTATTCCATTGATTTTGTACATTATATTGTACATTTTAATGAGGTTTGGAATTGTATAATATGTTATCATTGTATTTTGATTTTAAAATCAAAATTAAATTATTTTTATAAAGAGAAAAATGATGAAATAATAAATACAATGTGTTAATGTATGAATAAGAAATATAATGTGTAAATATATGGGTTATTTATGGCCAGATATTTAATATTTTAAATATTATTTTTATATTTAAATTTTAGTTAAAAAATTAAATTTAAATATTAATTAATAATTAAAATTATAAATATCAATTATTAAATTTCACAACTCATAGATATTAAATTTCAATAAATAAATTTAAAAAAAAAATATTATTATATATTAAATATATAATTTCAATAATAAAAAATTGTAATTTTCATAATAATTATATAACCTAATTCTAATAATAATTACCTATATAAATATCCAAATCATATAACTGAAATACAAAATAGTATATATTTTTTATTTAATTTATTTATTTTAAATATAATATTTAAACTTCTCTATACAACATTATTTAATTTTATATATTAAAAAATTTGATATAATATATTTTATTTTATTTTATTAAAAATAACTAATTTAATTTTTATTAAAATAATATTTTATTATTATTTAAACTATAGCGATGTTTTAATTAATTTATATAAATAAAATTTATTAAAAATTCTATATATACATCTCTCATTGAAAAATCATATTTTTTTATAATATCAATATAACATAAACTTCTCTCATTATCCTTGTGTGTGTTTATACATTTATCCTATTATATTTCTTTAGTTTTGCGTGTTTATAATTTTTTCGAAGCAATTAAAAGGCAACCTCAATCACATATCAAATATCAATTTTATAAACTTTATTGTCATCCTTTTTGAAAGGACGTGGAAATAATATTTTCTAATTTAATCCTATGTTATTTTGATTTTTTTATTTTATTTTATATATCATATTTTTTATTTTTTATTTTATATTATTTTAAATTTATAATTTTTTAAATCTAAATTATATTATTATTTTAAATTTATAATTTTTAGAATCTATGCATCTGTGATTCATATAAAATTGTAAAATTTCTTTTGGTAATAATCACATATAATGGAATGTTGTCGACGCTTTTCGAACCAACCAATGTGGTTCTTCATCAGGACTAAGTGAGAGATCAAATCAAATCAATAAGCTTAAATAGATGTAGCGATGGTTAAACTAGTCAGTTAGAAAACGACTAGTTTGACTTTTTAATAATTTAAAATGTTTTTAATTAGTAATGGCTAGTTCCCTCCTACTATTAAACTATTTAATAAATTTATTCACTTAGTTAATAAATTAATAAACTTATTAGTTATATTTATTTATTTTTTACATATCAATTTTATTTATTAATTAAAGCTAGAGGCTAAAATAAAGAAATAAATAAATAATATATAAATAAACAAATAAACAAATATAAATAAATAAATAAATATAAATAAATAAAATAAAATAAAAATAGCAAAATAAAAAATAATAAAAAAATAAAAATAGAATAAAATAAAATAAAAAGTAAAAAGAAAAAGAAAAAAAATAAAATAAATAAATAATAATAAAATTAAATAAAAATATAAAAATATAAAATTAAATATATATATATATATATATATATATATATATATATATATATATATATAATAGAAAAAAATAAAAAAATAAATAAAACATAAAAAGATAAAATAAATAAATAAATATAAATATAAATTAAAAAAAGGCAAAATTAAAGAAATCAGGGACATAAGGCAGGTATCCAACACCTGCTGATGTTCCAACCATCATCTTTGTTGAGATTAAGGGGTCTTTTTTCGATTTCTAAGGCCTCTCTTAACTTACGATGATGGAAATGGTCAATCCTAGCAATGACCTTCGCCTCTTCAATGCAAATATGATGGTTAGTCTTTTCTGCATGTTCAGCTAGGGCAGACGAGCGGGATCTTCCATGCTTAATGTCAGCAGCATGTTAAAAAATTCTTTGATTTATAGAACGACCAGTTTCGCCAATGTAAGGCATCCCACAGGAACAAGGAATGATGTAGACACCTTTCCCATCCCTAGGGTCAATCGGGTCTTTAACCGATTTGAGAGAGCTGCGAATCGTGTTAAGGGGCTTGAAAGATGAAGACACCCTATGCTTCCTAAGGACCCTCGCAATTTTATCAGTGGTTCCTTGAATGAATGGAAGACGCACACTGCGGGACCATTTCCTAGGGTCTTTATTCTTTTTAGATAGAGGACCTTTTGCTGCTTTAAGAAAAGCTTTAAGGCCTTGCGATCTACTATAACCATTTTTACAAAAGACACTTAAAAGATGAGACTTTTCCCCTTCAAGGTGAGACTCATCAGAGATCCTCAACGCCCTCATGGCCAAGGTGTTTAGGACACCTAATTTTTGAGCAGGGAAATGGTGTGAACTAGCGTGAAGGTATTTCTCAGTATGAGTTTTCTTTCGAAAAACTTGATGGGAGAAAGAGCCATCATCTTTTTTAGAAATAAGAACGTCAAGGAAGGGAATGCTTCCATCTATTTCATGTTCCATGGTGAATTTTATGGAGCATGATTGATCATTAAGGTGACGAAAGAAAATATCTAACTTATCTTTGCCATGCGGCCACACGACACAAGTATCATCTACAAACCTCTTCCAAAGCTTTGGTTGGAAAAGAGCCGAGGAAAGAGCTTTGGATTCAAAGTCTTCCATAAACAAATTAGCAAAAATCGGGGAAAGGGGGGAACCCATGGCAACACCACAAGTTTTCTCATAGAATTCACCTTCAAAACTGAAGAAAGTGGAGGTTAAGTAGATCCCAACTAAATGGGTCGTATCAGGATCAGTAATGAAATTAATGACATCAATAGCCTCTTTTATGGGGATATTGGTGTAAAGAGAAATGACATCAAAAATTTATAAGAATAGGTCTAATTATATAAATCGAAACCTTGATAGTATTAATCAATATCATTTGAGTATGGAAGAAGACTTTGAAAGAAAAAAATTATAATTGGTTTAATAATAATAATATTAGAGATAATATTGGTTGTAATGTTGAGAATAATAGTGTTATTATTAAACACGATTATAATAACAAACATAAAGATTTTATCAATAATAATGATAGTAATAATTACAAAGATAAGTTACTCATGGGTAACTATCTAAATCACTATTAAATTATTCATGGGTAACTATCCAAATCACTATTAATTCTTTTGGCAGCATTCATATATGACATAGATCCATTTTTTTTGTGTTCTGGGACCTGTAGCACCGCCTCGTAATCGCATATTCAGGATGACAGTCGGGTTTCTAGAGATACCATAAACACTTATGAAATGTGAGTTAAATTTTTTTATACAAGTTACTCATGGGTAACAATCCAAATCACTATTAAATTACTCATGGGTAACTATCCAAATCACTATTAAATATTTCTTACTCATCATTAGATAGAATGTTCACCAGTTCGTAGTGAAACCTTAGTATAAGAATAGTAAGTTGCTTAACCATTATCAACCTCTATTATGGTACATTAACATAAAATTGTATGAGATACCTTGCATTCATTTCATTATTCATGTAGTCATCACATACTTGACATTATGAACATCACAACAAGAAAGGAATCAATAATTAGACACAATATTCAATCACATCATTGAACACCAATATACCCTGGAAACCCCGTAGGGTGAAAACCAGCAAACATACGCTCGTGAAGGTACTCAGCCCTCACTCAATGGATTATAAGGGAGACCATCCCTTAACCATTATTATAAATCTTACAAAGAAATATACAAATATCTAGCTATAAGATAGCATTTGCCCACTAATCTTCATATCTTCATATCTTGGTGGCATGGATATACCTACAATGGATCATTTGTAGATTAGATCATCCTGCAGCTCACACTCCTTTGCGTGAACCATGATCATTTACCTACAATGGACGATCGTACATTGGATCATCCTGTAGCTCACACTCATCTACATGTACCATAATCACTCAATGGCTTATAAGGGAGATCATTCCTTGACCATTGTTATAAATCTTACAAAGAAATATACAAATATCTAGCTTAAAGCCATTACAATAAATAAGATATAATTTGCCCACTAATCTTCATATCTTCATATCTTGGTGGCATGGATGTACCTACAATAGACCATTGTACATTGGATCATCTTGCAGCTCACACTCATTTGCATGAACCATAATCATTTACCTACAATGGACCATCATACATTAGATCATCTTGTAGCTCACACTCATCTGCATGTACCATAATCATTTACCTGCCACCATGTTAAGCATAATATTTCCTTTGTATAAGTCACCATCATTCCCTACTAATGTTTCCTTCAACATACATTGATGTCAAGATTCATAAAGTATTAATCAATCATTTCATAAATCTATACTAGAGAAGCTTCTTCCTCTACTCATGTATATTCATGACAGGAAAGTAAAATACCTTGACATTCTCCCTTTAACAACACATACTGCATATGTGCTAGTTATAACTCATCACATTAACTAATGTTTCCCTCGCATAAGCACACATTCCTGCAAGACAATAGCTACATCTCTCAATCTTATCTTTAAAATAAACTGATATATCAGTTACGATATTTGTGCATGTGATTTACATAAATTTAATCAAAATAACTAAATGTTGCCTTCAACATACATTGTTGTGCATGCGATTTATATAAATTTAATCAAAATAACTATTTATGTTGCTTTCAACATACATTGATGTCAAGATTCATAAAGTAGTAATCAATCATTTCATAAATCTATACTAGAGAAGTTTCTTCCTCTACTCATGTATATTCATGACATGAAAGCAAAATACCTTGACATTCTCCCTTTAACAACACATACTGCATATGTGATAGTTATAAGTCATCACATTAACTAATGTTTCCCTCGCACAAGCACGCATTCCTGCAAGACAATAGCTACATCTCTCAATCTTGTCTTTAAAAGAAACTAATACATCAGTTACGATATTTGTACATGCGATTTACATAAATTTAATGAAAATAACTAACCTTTAAGCTATTACTTTTTGGTGCATGGAAGGAAAGCTATCATAACAAATGTTTCTCCCATGCATGCAAATGCATATAGATTCCAAAAGAGTCTTCCCAAAAGAATGCTTAACACAAGAGAGCATGCAAACGCATGTTGCTTAACACAAGATAGCATGCTTGTCCTTAAAAGAAACTGATACATAAGTTACGATATGTGTGCATGCGATTTACATAAATTTAATCAAAATAACTAACCCTTAAGCTATTACTTTTGGGTGCATGGAAGGAAGCTATCATAACAAATGTTGCTCCCATGCATGCAAATGCATATAGATTCCAAAAGAGTCTTCCCAAAGGAATGTTTAACACAAGAGAGCATGCAAACGCATGTTGCTTAACACAAGATAGTATGCTAACGCATAACATTAATGTAATAAAGCATACAAGTACATGTCTTCTTTTTCAAAAATTATATTAACAATATTTTCCGATGTAGTCTAACACAACATGCTATATTTTCCCACATACAAATATGTATATTCTTTCTAACGAAAGCTAATACAAATATTGCATGCATATGATGATAGCGTAAAGTACTCACATATAATTTTTCCTAAGAAACATTATAACTCACTATTCCTTCTATTCATACAAAGAACATATCTCTATAACAAAATGGGACCATAGATGACCATATTTTATGCATAAAACGTAAGAAACATTCACAAGGTTAATTTAAACTTTTATGCATTCTTGTTGTTGTATGAACAAGATTCATATGCATCTTTTTATTTAATATTTATATTTTAATTAATTCATGCACAAAACTTGTATTCAATCTTTGTGCACTCATGTTTTAAATGAAAATATAAGTAACATTTGCATACAAATTCATGGAAACCCTTCCAAGAAAATTAATCTAAAAAACATTTTTATTTTTATTTTCACCACGGGTGATATATTTTCTTTTTCACCAGCCATGAAAATGAATCACGAATTACCCTTTTTATTCTACATTCATTTTCAAGAAAATATCTTGGATTTCTTATCATTTCATTTTCTTTTTCACCAGCGATGAAAATATATCACGAATTACCCTCTTTATTATACATTCATTCTTAAATAAGTACAAAATCTCTTTATAAAACACATGCATCTTCTATTTTCTTGTTTATGCAATATTATATAAATATTTATATATTTCTTTCCATATACTTAAAATAATCATCTAATCTTTGTGCATGGACAAAATATATTCTTTATGTATGGACAAAGTATTTCTTTTCCAAAAAATATAGCATAGTAAATTTTAAAGTAAAATATAGTTTGTGAAGAGATATATACATTCATATATAGCATATATAGTTAGATCAAAATGAAATTGTAAAGTATAAGGAAAATTGAAAATAAGATATGGAGACTTACGACCAAGATTTACCATCTTAGATTTATTCTTCATTTGGAAAGAATTTTGAAATGAAAACTCACTGTCATCTCATACTGTGTAGCTACTCATGAATTTCACCTTACTATGCAGCTTCGAATTTCACTTCGTACTGTGCAGCTGCTTGTTCAATGATTTAATAAACAATGGCTCTACGCCATCGATGCTCCTTCTCCCCGTCATCGCATAATTTTTTAATGTTTTGTACACCCATACCATTTGTAACGAATTTCTCATATTTATGCTTTCTTCCTCTCCTCTCCTGGGTGAAGATTGGAGCCTCCCACTCATTATGGAGAAAGGCATTGGCATAACAAATTTTTTCATAATTAATTTTTGATACCACTGTTTTGGTAAAACATGGTAATTAAAAAATATAAATTACAATGGTTTAGAGGGATGTTACAACTTATCTGTGTACAGTCTTGAAGTTATGTCCCTGCATAAATAAATGAGGATATGTTATTCCACCTTTTCAATATACTCTATTTCAAAGTATGAGTATTGTCTGTTGCATTGATCCAGAATAGAGTAGACTTCCCCTGTAAACTTTGAATGGTATTTTGGAATGTAGAAGACTCCACACGAGACAAAGGAAACACGACTTCCTTCCAAAGAAAACCGGAGTCCGAGACAAAACCCCACAAGCATGGCCAACAGGGAAAACCAATAATCTGGGAGTAAGTTCATAGGTATGAGTCCCCATGAGGGAACACAAATCAGCGTGAATATATATACAGAACCCCACCCTGGGATAGCACTTACCCATGTCACATACATAAGGCGCCTACGCCAAATGAAACCCCACCCACAGAGCCCAGAAATGTGAAATTTATGGCTTCCATGACCTCGGCCCTATGAGCCTCGAATTGGGTATCATCTTCAGTTTATCTACAGTGTAGCATCAATGATGAGCCCAGATGTGCATCTTCTCCTTATCATCACCTTCCCCTGTTTTGTGTACATGGTTTGTTGCTTGCTTGCGTTATGGGAAATCCCTAGTAACTATAAGAAGCTACCTTCACTCTTTGCTAGTGAGCTTATTTATTGAAAATGTAATGGTCCAAAACAAATACATCAAAAGGTCTTCTGGTATCTTTAACATTATTTTAAAAGATAATTTTCCATAAAGGAAATGTTGTTTTCCAGAGTTGCATGGTAAAAGAAAAGTATTCTCCATTGGCTTCACATACTTATCACTTCACTTAAAACAATTCAAAATTATTTAATTTATTGAAATATTTTTAATTTGTATTTCCAAAGCATAAAATATCGTGGAGAAGTCATGAAGTATATACCTAATCATTGTAAAATAAAGTTTAGCTCTTCTTTAAATCACAGTTCTTTGAATTTAACCTTATTTTAATGTCTATTCCCTTAACTTCGGTCTAGGCTAAAGCATTGAGTGTCGTTCAATGCTTTAAGAAATTTAAAAAAATCCTTTAAGAAATTTTTAAAAAACTAAAGAAAAATGATAAGGGGATTTTCACCTATACAAGGATTTGAGTAGAACCCAATATGAATAAAGGTCTATAAAAAATGTGGGAAGTCAATGGACTCAATAGTTAAATTACTAGAAAACAATTTTTATATTATAATATTTTTTTTCACATTAATAATTTATCAATATTAATTCCCCATATATTTCACATTAAGAGATACTTCAAGAAAGAAAAGAGATTGGGATACAAAAAAGATAGTATCATTTGGTAAGATTGATTATAGATGCACATTGACAACAAATCAAGATTTTTGAAAATCGAGCTCATTAGGTTTAGATTCTAAGTATAGAGATGGAATAGAATTGATCAACCTAAGAGAAGTTTATTTGAAGTAGCAGGATATAGACAAGTCATCTCAAGCAACATTATTAAAAGGAAAATGTCTTAGATTAAAAAATTGAAAATGACAACCTTAGTTGATGGAAAAAACCTACTGTTGAATTTAGGAAAAAATTGAAGGATGGAAATTTAAAAGTGTAGAAATCTTGAAGAATAAAATTATTATTTGCTATGAAAACTATAAAATATTTGGAGCTATTTTTGTAAATGTATTTATATTTCCTAGAATTTATATTGTTATCTATAAAATTTTGGTGAATTTGAAGGTAAAATAATTTCACTCATAATTTAGGTGAATCATTAAAAAAAATAGAAATTGAAAATTCTCTTTTGAAAAAAAAAACATAGAAAATTAACCCATTTGTGAAATTTAGCCCCAATTGTAGACTTAGGAATCCATATCTATTTATTTTAAAAGTAGCCCTATTGCACTATATGAATATATGTGTCTTTTTATAAACCATAATCACAACTAAGAAATCAACGTGCTCACCATTGGTTTAACATATCTCATTATGTGTTAAATTAATAATGTACGTTTGAAGATGATGAAAGGATGAAGTGTCTCCATATCTATTTATTTCAAAAGTGGTGCTATTTCACTATATGAATATGTCTTTTATAGAACTAGAATATGTGTTTTTTATAGAAATATAATCATGACTAAGCAATCAACCTGTCAACCATTGGTTTATTGGTTTAACATGAGTATGTCTTTTTATAGAACTAGAATATGTGTCTTTTTTAGAAATATAATCATGACTAAGCAATCAACCTGTCCACCATTAGTTTATTGGTTTAAAATATTTCATTCTCTGTTAAATTTATAATGTATTTTTGAAGACGATGAAAGGATGAGCACATGATTCCACAAGAGTGGGGCTATGCCAAATTATAATATTTAGTTAAATAAATTGTGGAATTAGTTGGGAAAAATGGTTACATAAGTTTTTTGGGAAAGCCAAATGCAGCATATTGGGAAAGTATAATTTAACTATAAATTTCAGTTATTGGATCATTTTTATTTAGTCTTACTCATCCATTTTTGTTGTTCTTGATTTTGGCATAAAATGAAATTTGGTTGAGAAAGGGTTGAAGTTCATCAATTGTATGAGACTCTTGGATGCATGCATAGAAATTATGGCAGAAAACTATCCATAATTGAGGTTTCCTTCACTTTCCTACACTTTAATATTTCTTGGAAAATAGCACTAGAGCCCTAGTAAGAAGCGGAATGGCCCAAGGGACTACATTGAAGAGAAGGGGGTTCTTTTCTTTGGGTTTTGTAGGTTGAGTCAGAAAGAGAAGTGGTAAATTGAGATTGTTGTAAATGTGTGGTGTGTGTGTGTGTGTGTGTGTGTGAGAGAGAGAGAGAGAGAGAGAAGTCTGTAACAGTCTTAGCTAGTGGGTGATCTCCCGGTGAGAGTGCTAAAGTATTGAGATCTATGGTTGGGTGGAGCATCTGACAATTAAATTAAATTAGTGTAAAACTTTCATAAAAATAAGTTTTTTTGTTCTATGTCTCTTATATTCCCTATGTGTCATTTATAATTTAATGCTAGATATTTCATGGGTCTTTATTATTTTGAATTCCATCTAATGATGCATGAGATTTTATGTGGGTTGCATGTTCCTTCATTTCATTAAAATTTTGTTATCAAAGATCTAATATCATTCAAGAATATCACTCTTGAGAATACCTAGTGGTAAATTTGTTATAGTATGACATCATGTATGGTTGAAATAAAAAACAAAAACAAAAAACAAAAAAATCAAGGCATAGCTTTACCTCATTAGAGAAAAAACAATTCACTTGAAAGGTAGAGTTTTTCCACTTATAGCTCCCTCCTAATTGTTATTATAGGATCATGATAGGCTTGGTCTACAAATCAAATTAATTTATTTTAATATTAAAAATGATATATATTCAATAAAAAACAATACAAAGGGATATTACATCTAATTTGATTGTTACTAATAGATTATGTTCCAACATTTCAACATGCTAGCATGTGAAAACTTAAGCTTTAATTAGATGAATGCTCGCTCTACATTAGCACTTTCTCACCTCTCTAACCTAAATATTTATATGGCAACTGATAAAGCCAAGTCTTGTTCAGATAGATTCTAAATCCTAGTATTCTCAAATAGATCTCAATGTAATGTCGTTCTTCCAAAAGAAGAGACAAGTATAAAATTCAAACTTTGAATAGATAAAACCAACTTGTAAGACCCCTAGAGGAAACTCCAGGTGCATGACCCATGACACCACAAGATGAGAAACAACCACACAACATGTGAGGCACTTGATCCCCCTCATTGACCAATTTTAGGGATGGGACATCAAATTGTGTCATGACCATTGCAGATGGGTGAGCGTGGTTACACAACATGGGTGCGAATTGTTAAAGGATATGATTCAATTGAGCTAACAAGAGGGAACAAGTGGAGTTAGCTCAACATTGCAATCAAGCAGGGACAGACTTGATACCCCTGAAATTAAGATTGCACACAATAGATGCATAAATACAGACCTATTTAGCAAACAGACACTGATATTCAGAAATGAAACACATATATAATTTTCTAATTAAAATATACTAATGTCAACAGAAAGTATGGAAAACTTTAATCAAATCATATATATATATATATATATATATATATATATATATATATATATATATATATATATATATATATATATATATATATATATATATATATATATATATATATATATATATATATATAAATAAATTAATATATTAATTACCTAAGAAATGAAATACATATATATGTCTTCCAATTAAATATAAATTAATGTAAAAATTATAAAATATTGAAAAAAACTAATCAAATCATAATATATATATATATATATATATATATATATATATATATATATATATATATATAAACTAAACCAATAATACCAAAATAGAATAATAACACATTTGAGAAATATATTAAATATCATTTATAATATTAATGTAAATATATTAAAAATCATTTATAATATTAACTCACCAAAGGAATCTACCTTGTATAGAAATTAGTTAAATAAAAAAAATATAGAAATAAAAAATGATAACACAAAGAGAAATCCTCGTTACCTTCATTACTCGCCACCGACCTTTTTAGAAGATGAAAATGAATTAATAAAGATTATGTTACACCCATAGTAATTCATGTAATTGACACGTAAGAATGAAAGAATATCTAACCTAAGACTCCATCATCGATATTATTCAATTCTATAAGGATGTGGGCCCTCCCCCTCTTCATATTTCAATATTTACCAATTTTCAAATGATTGTTAGGTTTAAGAAAGTGGAGTGGTGAGCCCCACCATGGTGCAAATCTCACCCAGAAACCTATGTGACAAATATATAACATCCATGAGTTCGCAGAAGGTGTGTGGGCAGCTCTGTATTTATCTAAATCATGTACCAAGAGGGCTTGTGACCTATGTGTTACTTCATGTGATATAGTCAAGTCTCTATTGTGATGGAGTAGAATTTTGGTACAAAATTTACACCTCATTCACACCAGCATTCATATAACCAAAAATTATGGCCATGCTTTTACATGTGATCTATCTAATCCACCTCCTCCTCACACCCCTGCAGATTACCCCCTCCAGTCTTGGGGTGAGGTGGTCTCTGTTTAGCTGTATTTAATATATCCATACTGTGTTTTAGCAGTTTTCATTATTCATAGTCTGTTATATTGGCTGCCTTTTCCCTAAGCAAATAGTGGATCTTGTGATCAGAATTGTAGGCCCTCCCCTTCTTCATATAATGATTGGTAGGTTTGGGAAAGTGGAGTGGTGAGTCCCACCATGGTGTAAATATCACCAAGAAACCTATTGGACAAATATATAACATCCATGAGTTGGCAGAAGGTGCGTGGGCAGCTTTTTACTCATCTAAATCATGTACCAAGAGGGCGTGTTACTTAATGGAATAATCCATTAAAGTCAAGTCTCTATTGTGATGGAGTACAATTTTGGTATAAAAGTTGCACCTCATTCACACCAGCAGTCATATAACCCAAAATAATGGTCATGTTTTTATATGTGCTCTATCCAATCCAGCTCCTCACCCCTCCTGCAGATTCCCTCCTCTAGTCTTGGAGTGGTCTCTGCGTAGCTGTATTTTATATATCCATACTGTGTTTTAGCAGTTTTCATTAGTCATACTCTGTTATTCTGGCTGCCTTGGTCCTAAGCAAGCAACAAATCTTGTGATCAAAATGGAAGGCAAAGGAAACACCATAAGCGACAGCGGTGTCATCAGGTAGAATGTGAGGATCTAAGCTAGATCTTTTAACTAACCTAGAATTATCATTTCAATTAGACATAATAAGAAGAAAAATAGTCTATTTATAGGTCAACATTTAATTGATTATAACATACAATTAAAATTCATTTGCAACATATTTAAGTAAGAAATTTAATTTTCAATAATTTATATGAGTAATCAATAATCGAAGAATACTTGTGTCAGTAGATTGGTTGAGATGCCCTTTGATTTATGTTGAGATGCTCCTGCTGCATTACCCGATTGGATTTATCTCCCAGCCAACTAGGATTGATTTCCTAGCCCAGAGAACCTCCACAGGCTCCCTAGCCCTCCGAGCCCAAGTCCAACCAGTTGCAGTGTGTCCAAGTTGGAGTCAACACCCTCCAATACCAAACAAAGATCAAGGATCCTTTCCAATGCCAAACAATACCAAGGATCTCCTCCTCATTCCTCTCATCCTCCTTCCCTTTTATATCTCTTCCTCTCATCATCCTCAACTATTTACCATAAATTTCATGACTACCCCCTTATCCTTCTAATTTATTAACCTTGACTTTCTTACCATATATAGATATTTTATTCAAAAATAAATGGGAGAAGACCAAAATGTAGATTTGAGAAGACATTTTAGGTGTACAAAATCTAGATATTTGATTTTAGAAATAAATGAGAGAAGGCCATATCTTATCTACAAGTTGAATTGAGAAGACATATTGGGTGTACAAAATCTAGATATTTGATTTTAGAAATAAATGAGGGAAGACCATATCTTATTTACAAGTTGAATTGAGAAGACATATTGGGTGTACAAAATCTAGATATTTAATTTTAGAAATAAATGAGGGGAGACCATACCTTATCTAAGATTTGATTTGAGAAGACATATTAGAAATAAAATAAATAATAAAAGTCATACGAGTAAAAATAAAATAAAATTACAATTTCACAAGTGTAAATATTACTCAAAAAATATAAGTCATCATTTACATATTAAGTAAACACTAATCAAAATTTTCCTTATGGGATCAAGTGGGGCATTACATACACCTCTCCTTCAGAAAACTTCATCTTGAAGTTAGAGTGAAAATGACACAAGGACTTTGAAAATAAGGCATAAAAAATTAGAGATAGATATAGTACTCAAATTAAGTCAAGTAATGATACCACCTCCCATCAAGAGTCTCCAATCTAACTTATAACCTCCTATCCTTCCTAACCTACGGTTGTTACCATCCTATCCGTCCTTTGCTGCAATATACTATGGCATTGGCTATACTGATCTAACCACTGATAAAACCAATATTGTGGAAGCGTCGACTATATCAACCTAACTTTCCCAGCAGATAATTGGAAATCATCATCATACGTCTAGGGGAGTGTGTCCATCACTTCCCTCCCACGATTACAGGCTTGGAGGTTACACGATGGGAAATACCTCCACCCCTCCTCAAAACAAGGGTGAACACCCTACTATGGACTACACTACAAAGCTAGTTGGATACTTGTCATCAAATAATCTAGTCTTGTAATCTTGTCACCAGTATCATTTACACTTTACCCATCTCATAATAGTGCATATCAAGTAGATAAAAAATGTAATAGAACAATGTACATCATACCATTACTCATAGGATATGTCAACATTTCCCATCAGAAGCGTAGATCTTGGTTATCATATAATTCTTTCCAATCTGCAGGTTATTTCTCATTCATGCATATACATAACAACCAAAATCATATATAGATAAGTGATCTTAATCCTCATGTTATGAAGTCCAACATCCATGTCCCAAAATTGTACTTCATAAAACATATTGGAAATAAATATTACATTAGATAAATCACAATTTTAATAAGTCATTCATTAGTTAAATCATATCCTCGTAAGTCATATGTCAAACATCAATAACTCTGAGAAGTCATACATTAGATAAATCATAACCAAATAAGTCATACATCAGGTAAATCGTATACCAATTAAGTCATACATCAAATATTTTAATCAACAATACCTAATATATCTATTGATTTATATAAGTAGTTTCATTTGTCCAAATAAAATGCAACAACATTACATAACATTCATAAAATAACATGGAACTACAAATAGAGTCTTAGCATAGGTAGTTATCTAAGTCAAAATGGGCATCACATATGCTCGAAAAGTGAGGGGTAGTCACGACGTATAGTCTCTGCATCCTCCCAGGTAGCAGATCCTAGGCTATACTTGTTCCACTGGACCTTAACTTGGTCCACCATGCGACGTCTAAGATGTAGAACCCTATAGTCTAATATGCATAATGGTTCGACCAATATGGTTCCCACGTCTAAGACCTACAATTCCATCCAATCTAGTTTGTGAGATTCATAAAAAATATAATGTCGTAAAATAGATACATGAAAAACATCATGAGTTTTATGCAAATGGGGTCGCAGTACAAGACGATATGCAATTGGTCCAATCTTCTCCTTGATTTTAAAAGGTCCTATAAACCGATGTGACAACTTTGTCCCTTTCTCAAACTGTATGGTGTTTTTATTGGGTCAAATATGAATAAAAACTTGGTCTCCTACCTCATAACTATGATCAGTCCTATGTTCATCAACATAACTCTTATGTCTATCTTGTGATTCCTTTAACCTTTCCCAAATATGTCTTACCTGTTCCTCCATTTCTTGTACCAACTCCGACCCAACTATTAATCGGTCCTCTAACTTTTCCTAACTCAATGGTGCCCTGCATGACCTACCATATAGAGCTTGATAAGGAGGCATCCCAATGGAACTGTGGTAACTATTATTATAAGAAAACTCTACCAATGGTAAGTACCTTTCCCATTGAGTCTGATTATCCATTACGTATATTCTGAGCATGTCTTCCATAACCTGATTTACTATTTCAGTCTGGCCATCTGTTTTTGGATGATATGCAGTGCTTAGGTTCAATTGAGTCCCCAATGGTGACCGCAAACTTGTCCAAAAACTAGATGTAAAGCGAGAGTCTCTATCAGAAATGATCTTCGTGAGTAACCCGTGTAGTCGAATAACTTAACTTATAAAAACTCGTGCCACATCAGTAACATCATAAACATCTCTCACTAGGATGAAATGGGCACTTTTGGTTAATTTATCAACTATAACTAATATAGCATTGTGCCTCTATGAAGTGAGTGGCAAACCTACAAAAAAATCCATAGAAATGACCTCCCATTTAGACATAGGGATGTCATGCGGTTGTAGGAGTCCTACTGGATGGCAATGATCAACCTTCACTTGTTGACATTCAAGACATTTGGCGACAAATTGCACTATGTCGTTCTTCATGCCTGCCCAAAAGAAGAGTCTCTTCATGTCAGCATACATCTTCTTCACTCTAGGATGTGCACAATAGAGTGCTCTATGTGACTCTTCAAGGATGGTTCTTCTTATACTCCCTTCCTTAGGGATGTACATTCTTCCTTGAAATCTCATTAGTCCATCTGGTTCAAGGACATAACCCTCAAACTTTGGTTATATCTACTTCCCACTCTAGAGTGCTGATATAACCTTCAAAAACCAACTATTTTCAAAGAGTTTTTCCAACAGACGTTCCACCAAATTAATACTCAAGGGTACTAAGGAGAAGGTTTGTGGCCTCCTGCTTAGTGCATCAGCCACCAAATTCTCCTTTCCCTTAATGTATGAGATCCCAAAATCACACTCACTCATGAATTCACTCCACCGCCTTTTCCTAGCATTCAAATCTCTTTGAGTGAAGAGATGCATCAAGCTCTAATGATCAATTCTTAACTCAAAGCTTCTCCCAATGAGATAGTGTCTCCAGAGTTTTAAAAATAACATCACTACTGCTAATTCTAAATCATGGGTAGCTACAATTCTTCATGTTTCTTCAACTTTCTGGATGCATAAGCTATTACTCCGCCTTCTTGCATCAACATTGCTCCCAATCCTTGATTTGAAGAATTTGTGCAGATAATGAAGTCCTTTTCCATGTCAAGCACTCAAAGGATCAGTGCACTAGTTAGTAACCTTTTTAGTTCGGTGAATGCACTGTCACATTTATATTTCCATTCATACCTAACCCTTTTTCATTCTAATGTGGTGATGGGTTTTGCAATATTTGAAAACCCTTCCAAAAATCTGCGATAATAACTTGCTAGCCCCATGAAGCTACGTAACTCATGCTCATTTTTTAGCACTGGCCAATCCATTATGGCCTTTAACTTTTTCTGGGTCAACTGAAATCCATTCTCTTGAAATGATGTGCCCAAGATAATGAATTTTATTTTGAAAGAAGGAACATTTGACAATTTTCCATACAATTTATTTTCCCTTAAGTAGGTTAGCACAACCCTTAGGTGCTCTTCATACTCCTTTTAATTCTTGGAATAGACCAGAGTATCGTCTAGAAATACTTGCACAAATTGGTCAAAATATTTCCTGAACACACCATTCATGAGACTCATGAATATTGTTGGTGCATTGGTCAAACCAAATGGTACAACTACGAACTTGCAGTTCCCAAACCGAGTCTGAAATGTAGTTTTTGGGAAGTCACCTTCCTTAATCCTCAATTGGTGGTATCTAGATCGTAGATCGATCTTTGAGAAAATTGTTACTCCCTTCATTTGGTCAAATAGGTCATCTATTCTAGGTATTGGGTACCTATTCTTTATTGTGGTTCGATTCAAGTCCCTATAATCTATTCATAGCCTTAAGGACCCATCCTTCTTCTTGACGAAAATTACTTGTGCACCCCAAGGTGAAATACTAGGTCTAGTAAATCCCAAGTCTAAAAGCTCTTTTAACTGCATATGTAACTCACTAAGTTCTGGGACTGTCATCCTATAGGGTGTTTTGGAGATGGGTTCTGCACTAGGTTTTAAATCGATTGTGAAATTAATCTCCCTCACAGGTGATAACCTAGGCAATTCCTTGGGGACAACATCCTTGAATTCTGACAAAATTGGGTACTGATCTAGGGAGGGTATTTTTTGGTCACTTACAACCTCAACCATATATAGCTTACAACCTTGTCAGAGACAACGTTTTACCCTCATTATGGATATGAATCGTAGGGACACTCCTCTCTTGATACCACAAATCGCAATTGACCTACCTTCATCATCTAAACAAATCACCTTCTTTTTGAAACAGTCTACCAAAGCTCGATGAGCTTCTAGCTAGTCCATTCTGATTATTACATCGTTTTCCCCCAATGTTGTGACGTATGCCTTCAACTTAGTTATACACACTTTGAGATTGTAATGTTCCAAATTTTTCTTCAATAAATTGAAACATTAAATTTTGTCTAAACTCATTTAGGAGATGAATAATTCGGTAAAGAGGCCCAAAGATAATGAAAACATAAATAAAATCCCTCTAGTATGAAAATGGATCGGCCATGGAACCAGATTTCACACCCTCATGTGTGAAAGGAGATATTTGCAAAGAGGTTTGACCAAGTCAACCAACGCAGGGTATGAGTTGGAAAGCACTACATAAGAGGGAAGCTTCTAGAGGAAGGGAAGCTTCTAGAGGAAGGGCCCATGAAGAGTCTCCGATTGCTGTATAAATGGAGGAGAAGCTATTACCATTCAATGCATATGTTTATGATATTGAGTTGGTCATCTCGACTTCTTGAGCACGCTGGTTGTTTAACTAGTCTGCAGCACTGTTTAGTGCACCGAGTGTCTTCGTTCGGAGATCTCACCCTCAGCCCCGGGGGACTTTGAGTGCCTTCTCGGGTGAGGTTGTCCCATCATTATTTTGGCTCGAGACCGAAGCATCATCCTCCAGGACAGCGTTATTGCTGCAGCAGCATAATACTGTGTTGTAGGTTGTTGCCGTGGAGACTCCACAACACCTCTTCCATTGCTTGTTTTTC
Source organism: Pinus albicaulis (assembly GCA_034641835.2). Classification (NCBI taxonomy): domain Eukaryota; kingdom Viridiplantae; phylum Streptophyta; class Pinopsida; order Pinales; family Pinaceae; genus Pinus; species Pinus albicaulis. Next base: position 234,354,858 of record CM076576.1, read on the forward strand.
AGAGGGGGAGTCTTTCTTGCCTTTGGAGGATCGGTTTGGAAGCTTGAGAGCTTATTTGCAGATCTTGGCATCAGGCCAACACATATTCTTTCCCCTACTACGCAGTTTGCTCCAATAGTTGCGTTATTTTCATAGTGCATTTGCTGCAGGGTTTTGCAGATTGATTGGAGGGTGGGATCTCAAGTGTAAGGATCAGCCTTCCACTTAGGAGATCCATTGGAGGAGGTCTACTTCAGTTTGTTCATCATCTTCAGCCTTCTCTATTGAGTTCCAGATTTGAGTTGCAGCAGCTGCCCAGCAACTTCGACATTTTGGCTATTTTGTGTATTTCAGCCAATCCCTTGGAGGATTGATGTATTTTTGCTTATAAGGGTTAGATCTTGCTCCCCTCATTTATCTGAGCTGATATTATCATATTCAGTAATGTTTAATGCAGAGTTGCAGTAGACTGCGTCATTTTCTGCAGTCCTACTTTTGGTACATGTAAGTTGCCGGAAACCTTTGTCGGGTGTCCTTTTCTTTTGTAAAAGAGGTTAAACCTCTATTTCTCTGCTATTTGATAAATATAAGCTATATATCAGTCATATTCCATCATTTTCTACAAAAACCCTAGTGGGAATTATGCTCTCATAGTATTCAAAAATTTCTGTTTAGCAAAGTGATGGGAAATCAGGGTTTTCTAGACTAGTCGGGAAAGGAGGAACTGTTTAACTTAGCTAGAATGCTTAGTTTGAGCTGAAATTCGGAGCATAGGTCCCTCATGACCTAAGCTATTAGATCCAATCGTCCCCTCCCCTGTTTTTACGCAAATCTCTGATATTAAGCTTTTTAGTGCATAAATTGCTGATTTTCCCCATCCTTTGGATTGTAAATCTGAATTAAAGTGGCTGCTGTAGTTCAATATGATGTATTTATGTTCCTCACGCCCATTATAAGCTTATTCATCACAACAAGACCGTTATACAGTTGATGTCTTGCTGAATCCCTGATTTTGGGATATTACAGAGGTATCAGAGCATAGTTCTGGCTCAGCCTGTGGAGCTAGTTATCTACGACACTGGTAGAGAAACCGTGGGGACATTTTTCTATGAACAAAGAGGTTAGGCAAAATCTTACCCACAAGAGGCCGTAGAGGTGACAAATATGGGGATCTCACAGCAGTGTGACCAACATTCACCAGCCTTCAGTAGGCCAACTAGGATCACAATGCCTACATTCTTACCTCCAGTATCGAGTGAGAAAGGGAGGCAGCATGATCATATACCCTTTGGAGACTATTTCCATAAATGGCAGTCCATGGGGGAAGACTTCAGAGCAGCTTTGCCTTTCAAAGATTACTGTCAGCTCAGGTAGGATGAAAGTGAATGGAATAATGGGGGATCTAGCACGCAGAGTTCAAAGTTGCAGCATACCACTGGGAGGTCACCTTTTCCCATGTATGAGGGATCCACTGACCCCTGTGAGTCTAAGCCCAAGAAGATCAGAACATTGAAAAAGATGAGTTTATTCTCATCTATTTTCAGATCCAGAGGAAATGCATCCACCTTTGAGGAGGTCAAGAAGATTGAAGAAAAAGAAGAGGAAGTACCATGCGCTTCCTATTCTCATCAAGAAGAAGATATTGAGCATGGAAGATATTTGGATCATTAGATTCTCAGTGATTACCTTGTTGAGTATAGATCTCAACCTAGAGCCTTCAGGGAGACTCTAGATTTTCCTCATTTCATCCAGCTGAAGGAAGAGAAGAGGCCATGCAGCAGAAAAGAAATCAAAGGCAATAGATTTTTGTTGTCTACCTTTGATGGGTCATCTAATGCAAGAACTTGGGTGAGAAAGTTGGAGGCATTTTTCCTACTACATCCTGTAGTAGGGAAAGAAGCTGTTGAAATCTTAGCGCTGCATTTGGAGGGTGAAGCCTATGATTGGTGGTGCAGCCACTTGAGCCATGCAAGGGTGAAGACTTTTGCAGAGTTCACTCAAAGTTTGATCCAAACCTTTGATGGAGAAAGAACAAAGAAAGAAGAGATCACATCACCTCTTGAGGAGGCTTGTGATAACGTTGTCCCACTCATGGAGGAGCAGCCACATGCGTCAACAGTTGGGGCAGCCAACACTTTTGAGGAAGGGACTCTTGTAGCCCTACAAGAAGTTCCAAATGCACATCAAGGTATGAAAAGATTTCCACATTCCATTGTTGCAGCAAATTCTTTTGATCAATGTGGAGATTCACTTTTGCATGACAAAGAGTCAAATCTCATTGCTACTATAGAGCAGCTTGGTTGCACTGCGTTGTGCAACATGGAAACACTCAAGAAGGAATCAAACCATCATTCTCATGAGCCATTGTTGGATTGTACATCACATTGGAGGTTGGGGTTTGAAGCCTTGAAGATTGATGGTAGACATCTTGGAGTAAGAAACCTTTTCTCCCTTCAAGATGACACTTTCTCAATGAGCTCTTCTCAGCTCAAAGAGGAACTTCTACTTTCAAATCCAAGACCTCATTGGTTTTGGAAGACTATGGATGAAAGGGAGGTCTCAAGGAGAGATCTCATTGGAGATTCACTTCGACACACCATGGAATGCAATGCTTTTCTTCCCTTCTCACAAGAGCATATAGAAGATGGAGGACACATTGCTACTATAGAGCAGCTTGGTTGCACTACGCTGTGCAACATGCAAACACTCAAGAAGGAATCAAACCATCATTCTCATGAGCCATTGTTGGATTGTACATCACATTGGAGGTTGGGGTTTGAAGCCTTGAAGATTGATGGTAGACATCTTGAAGTAAGAAACCTTTTCTCCCTTCAAGATGACACTTTCTCAATGAGCTCTTCTCAGCTCAAAGAGGAACTTCTACTTTCAGATCCAAGACCTCATTGGTTTTGGAAGACTATGGATGAAAGGGAGGTCTCAAGGAGAGATCTCATTGGAGATGCACTTCGACACACCATGGAATGCAATGCTTTTCTTCCCTTCTCACAAGAGCAGATAGAAGATGGCGGACATCTTAGGATGGATAACATCTCTCATGCTTGTGTTGGACATCCCTTGAGCCATACACATCATGATGGGAGGTTTTTTCCTACCACCTATTTGATTCTTGATAGGGTCTCATTGATCCTTGAGAAGCTTGCATTTCAAAATCCCATAAAGTGCAAAGACAGGAATTTGATTTGGGAGGATGGTAGCCCTCATGGGAGGAGTACCAGGATGAGGAGAAGGAGGAGGCATCCACAGGTGATTGATTAGATGTGGTTGATGAGCAAGGAACTAGAAGGCTATTTACAGATCTATGATACCGGGCATCAGGAGGCTTGGCTACGCTGGTTACTCTTGAAAGAGTTTGGCCATCACTTGGCAAACAATTTTCCTATAAGTAGGAGGATGGAGAAAAGATGGCAGGATACTTGCATCATTGAGCAGCATAGAGAATGGATGCATGATGTTGATGTGTCTTCATCACATGAGATGTATGATGGAAGTATGAGGAGGCAGCAAAATACTTTGTTGCTTTGCTTGGGAGAGCAAGGGCAGATTTGCTCTCACACTTTGTATGATGTTGCAGGAGGAGGGGATGGCACTATCTCCTTGGTCTTTGATGATGATTGGGAAGCACTTCCATCTTGGGAATTATTCCACATTTTTTGCAGCATTATTGGAAGAATCTTTGGCAAGGAGCATGTCAAAGAAAATAGTTGTGTATTGATAGGAGCTTATTTGCATAAGCTCACAGCATTGTCACCTTGGAGTAAAGACTTATGGATGAAGTGTGCCCAGCAGAGATATGGTGGATCCATAACCCATAGGTCCCAGGATCACTTCATATTTGTTGCACTTGATGAACAAAGAGGAGGTAATGATGATAGAGACATCTATGGCATATTCTTCTTAACTTTGATTTCCAAGCATGAGGAGGATTATCTTCTTGCAGCACATGGTTCATTCTTCTTCACAGCATGCCAAAACATTATGGAGGACTTCTTTATGGACCCATGTACCATCTTACTTCCAGCATATGGTAAGGAGGTTGTTTATAAATTCATTGATTTGCACACTCTTACCATTCTTATGCAGTGCACTGCTTCACAAGAGGGCAAGCTTGTCAATGGATTGTATTGGGCCAATCTACATGATGGAGGTAGCCATCTCTTTTGTGGCCTTGGGAAAATGTTTTATTACCACATGTATGTTCAGTTGCTGCACTATATCATGTATCATATAAAGACATGCATGATTAACCATGTAAAAATAAACATTTTTCCATGTACTTTTATCAAGAAGCAACTGGTAAAACTGCGTTGTACTTGTTTGCGAAGTTGTTGGTACATTCTTGCATCACTTCTAACCTTCAGCATTTTCTTCCTTTTGCTGCTGATCATGTCTCCATTTGCTGATATAGATCAGATTTGTATGGGAGGCTTGATTATGAGGGAGACACATGAGCTGGATGTGTCCGTGAGTGGGAAGAATTCTCACAATTTTTGCACTACATGTTCTAATGGGAGCATGAGAGGAGATATGGCCACCACATCCAAATGTTTGTTCTCTTTTGAGGTGGTCCATAAGATTGATATTCATCCATTGTATAGCCATGGGAAAGTTCTTGATCATTTACTATTGTTGTTACATTCAGCCATTTACTATCCTTTAGTAGATGTGATGAATTATGGACATTGCTTGCTATGTATTTTTCTGAAGTTGCAGTGGATGAGACTGCGTTGTATCCTTGTGAGAAATTGTTTGCATCATGTATCATCATGTAAAACCTTCAACAAACCTCTCATTAGAATGTTCCATGATGACCATGCCCTATTCTTCATGGATGGATTATTTTGGGCCAGTTTGTTCTTCATTGTTGGAGGAGCCTTCTTTGGAGGATTGTTCTTCACTTTTCCATTGAAGGGCAATAATTTTGCAGCCCAGGATCAGCATACACTCTACACTTGTCATGAGTGGAGAGAAGGACAGCATGGGATAAGCTATGATGCTTGCCAAGTTCATATTTTTAGCCCACCTTCATTACCGAAGCTTGAGGTGGAAGGAGATTTTCAGGAGTTGCCTTGTTGGGAGGTGGCTCATTTTGTTTAGATGATTTCTTGGGGATGGAGGATCCACATAAGGGAGATGTTCCTAATTATATTCTAGAATCAATGCCTTGAGTGGATATTCTTCAGTTCTATCCCTGCAGTTTCTTGGGGACAAGAAACATTTGGGAGGGGAGGATTGTAATGTTCCAAATTTTTCTTCAATAAATTGCATAAAATTGTGTCTAAACTCATTTAGGAGATGAATAATTGGGTAAAGAGGCCCAAAGATAATGAAAACATAAATAAAATCCCTCTATTATGAAAAGGGATCAGCCATGGAACCATATTTCACACCCTCATGTGTGAAAGGAGATATTTGCAAAGAGGTTTGACCAAGTCAACCAGCGCAGGGTATGAGTTGGAAAGAACTACATGACAACGTAGGAGGGAAGCTTCTAGAGGAAGGGAAGCTTCTAGAGGAAGGGCCCATGAGGAGTCTCCAATTGCTATATAAATGGAGGGGAGGAGAGCTATTTCCATTCATGCATATGTTTATGATATTGAGTTGGTCATTTCGACTTCTTGAACACACTGGTTGTTTAACTAGTCTGCAGCACTGTTTAGTGCACCGAGTGTCTCCGTTCGGAGATCTCACCCTCAGCCCCAGGGGAATTTGATTGTCTACTCGGGTGAGGTTGTCCCATCATTATTTTGGCTCGAGACCAAAGCATCATCCTCCAGGACAGCGTTATTGCTGCAATAGCATAATACTATGTTGCAGGGTGTTGCCGTGGAGACTCGACAACACCTCTTCCATTGCTTGTTTTTCAGAGAGGGAGTCTTCCTTTCCTTTGGAGGATCAGTTTGGAAGCTTGAGAGCTTATTTGCAGACCTTGGCATCAGGCCAACACATACTCTTGCCCCTACTGCGCAGTTTTCTCCCATAGCTATGTTATTTTCATAGTACATTTGCTACGGGGTTTTGCAGACTGATTGGAGGGTGGGATCTCAAGTGTAAGGATAAACCTTCCACTTTGGAGATCCATTGGAGGAGGTCTACTTCAGATTTTTCATCATCTTCAACCTTCTCTACTTAGTTCTAGATTTGAGTTGCAGCTGCTGCCCAACAACTCCGACATTTTTGCCATTTTGTATGTTTTAGCCAATCCTTTGGAGGATTGATGAATTTTTTCTTATAAGGGTTAGAGCTTTGCTCCCCTCATTTATCTGAGCTGATAATGTCATATTCAATCATTTTTAATGCAGATTTGCAGTAGACTCCATTATTTTCTGTAGTCCTACTTTTGGTACATGTAAATTGCCGAAAACCCTTGTCGGGTGTCCTTGTCTTGTGTAAAAGGAGTAAAACCTCTATTTATCTATTATTTGATCAATATAAGCTATATATCAATCATCTTCCATCACTTTATATAGCAACCCTAGTGGGAATTACGCTCTCATAGTATTCAGAAATTTTTGTTAGCAAAGTCATCGGAAATCAGGGTTTTCTAGACTAGTTGAGAAAGGAGGAACTGTTTAACTTAGCTAGAATGCTGAGTTTGAGCCAAAATTTTGAGCATAGGTCCCTCACGACCTAAGATATCAGATCCAACCATCCCCATCCCCTGTTTGTACGCAAATCTCTGATATTAAGCTTTTTAGTGCATAAATTGCTGATTTTCCCCATGCTTTGGATTGTAAATTTGAATTAAAGTGGCTTATATAGTTCAATATGATGTATTTATGTTCCTCACACCTATTATAAGCTTATTCATCATAGAAATACCGTTATACAGTTGATGTCTTGCTGAATCCCTGATTTTGGGATATTACAGAGATTCACTTGACACTGGTTAACACTAGGTCCTACTGCTTGTTTTATCACAGAAGCCATTTCTACTTGTTTAAATTCATCATGCTCATAGGCTGCCAATTCACATTTTTCTAATGCAACTGGTGAAATGAAACTATATGTAGCACCAAAATCAAACAAAATTTTAACTTTTACATTGTTTATCATACCTGCGGTTTCTACCACAACAAGCTAGTGTTCAACTTGATGGCTATCAACTTCTACATATATTATATGGTGGTTTCTTGCTTCCCCCATTGGTTCTTTTCCTTCTCTATTGTTTTTACCTATTTGTAACTCAGGACAATCACGCTGGTAATGAGGTCCCCCACATCCCCAACAAGTGATGGGAGGTAGACTCTAAATAGAATGTTTTGGAGTTCTTTGGAAAGAACTCCTTCCCCTTAGACCCTTAACCCTACTCATGGTTCCTTGTTTCTGACTATGATTTGCATGAGTCCTTGAAGTTGTCGGTGAAGTTGTACTAGCAACCATTGAAATCCCCATTGTTGGTGTTCTGGGCACAACCCTATTTCCATATGGAGGGGGCCACAAACTTCCTCCCCTGGAAAAGGTACAAGGGGCCTTCCCCATAAACCTTGGTTGGTGTGTAAAAATGGTTTTGTTTCCACCTTTTAAGTCTAAGTGCTCTTCAACGTCAAGAGCATTTTCAACAGCTTCTGCAACTGAGGATGGTTTCCACATCCGTACCATTTTCCTAATCTTAGGGTTCAATCCATAAATGAAACGATTTACTTGGCGCTAATCAGTGTCCATGTAGGAGACATACTTGACCAATTCCATGAATCTAATCTCATATTCCTCCTTTGTGCAGTTTCCTTGTACCAAAGCATGGAAGGCTCCTACTTCTTGTTCTTCATAAAATGCTGGTAGGTACTTTTTCCCGAATCTCTCCTCAAATATTTCCCAGGTAACTGTGTCAGGAGTGAGGTGTAGTTGACGCTCTAAGTTACCCCACCAGTTCAAGGCACTATCTCTAAGTTGGAATATCACTATTTTAGCTTTTGAATTGGAAGTATACTCTCTTAGTGTAAAGCACCTTCTCATTCCCTCTAACCAGGCTTCTACTCATTCACTAGCACGACCTCCAACAAACTCTGGGAGCTTAATCTTTTGGAGCTCCCTAGTAATGTCCTTGATTGGAGGTCCTCTATCCAAATCTCTTGATCTCTCAAGATTGGCTAGCCCTGATGGGGGGTGCTCCACTTCCACCTTAGTTGTTTGGCGCCCTCTTAAAGTCTCATTAGTTGCTTTAAGAGAGCACAATATGAGAGCAAGCTCTGGTGATGGAAATGGGTTATTTGTAGGAGGTCCTTGTGATGACCCTCCTTGACCTCTATTTCCTCGTGTTCTCACCATTTGAAATGTCCAAATATCTGTTCGACAAAGAAGACTTATTAGCGTAAATTAGGACCTTGTCAAAAAAAAAAAAAAATTTCGGTTCACGTATGTTTTGTGAAATGATAGGTGCAATTTTTCCTTTTAATATGATTGTAAAAATGTGTTACTAATACTAAGAATATCCTCATGTATCTACTAAATCCTCTCTCATCACTTGCTAAGCAAGTGTTGCGATGCACCTTTAGTCATTCTCAAATACCTTTAGATATGCGTAAACAATCATCCTAAATCCATATTATATATTTTGAACATTCACATAAACACTAAATTACCATTTTTAATCACATTATTATAGCTATGTGTCTTTTTGAAATCCCATAGTTCTTTTAAGTATCTTTGTGTTTTCAAAGTATATACCTAACAGTGTCAATCGAATCAATACTATCATTATGGTTAAATATTTACTATCGAATTGATGTATATAGAATGACTAGTGCTACATATTTGAAGATAACAATATTGTATATTTTTTTTAAAAGTGGTTCTAACATATCAATCAATTTTTGTTCACCTTTGACTACTTTAAGGTATTAACACACTCCGAAACATATGCACTTTAAGAGAAGTAAAATCTAGTAAAAGAAAAAGAGAATTATATTTTGTGCACTGCAATGAAGCTTGGAATTTAAAGCTTTTATTATCTCAGATGACATGTTTTTCTTTTATAGATGGTGTACTTATTAGGCCAAGATATATACACACTCTTATATATATATATATATATACTTTTCTTTTTAGGTTAAAGAAAATAATAATATATATTAAATAATAGTTATAGATTAATATCCATTTTACTATATAAATTAAAATAATAATCCTTAACCATATTTAAATTTAATTAATAGCACATAAAAATTTAATATGAATATTCACCCCATTTTACCATGAATATTATTGACTTCTAAATAAACTTCCTTATAATACCATGGGCTAGTACCGTGGCTTACCAATACCACATAACCAAAACCATAACTTATTTCAAAATAAAATAAAATAAAAATAAAACTTAGTGTATATTTCCATTTAATTTAATTTTATAACATTTTTCAAATTATAATATACCAAGATGGTAAAGCACAAATATTCACCACTATTTGACCATAGATATTTTAACTTGTAAATAGGCTTTGTTACAAAACCATGAACCATTACTGTGGACTATCAATAATCGCTACATTCCCATTATATATATATATATCATTTCAAATTAAATATTACTAATTTCAAACTATAATATTAACCATTATTTGAAATATTACTAATTTCAAACTATAATATTAACCATTATTATTTTATTATTATTTTATGTCTAATAGTTTCCCATGGAATAATCCATTGAGGTATAAGATCTATATATATATATAATTAATATTTTCCTATATAAAGTAAACATATGCATATCATATATAACTAATAAATCACTTAGACTTAAATTTTAATTTAATTAATTATTATTATTATAAATAAAATTGTACTCAATTTATTTTAAATTAAATAACATTATATTCAACTTTATCTATTATAATATTTAATCACTCTGGTCCATTAGTTTCCTTTCAAATTTAGACCAGGCACATATCAACACTTTATATATGTTTTTAACAAATGTATGGTATAATTATGACATATGGATAACCATAAAAAATAAATATATGCATCAACCAAAATATCGATATTAACGTGAAAGAAGATGTCAGGTGTTGTGGATGGAGGTACCATTATTGAAAAGATGTAAGTTTGTAACCATTCATATAAATTTGTCTTGCTTGATTATTATTGATATTTACACTGGTAATTCTTAAGGGAATTACAATGTGTTTTTAATAATAGGAAGAAATAACATGACTAAAAAGCCAACGTGTTGATTGGCATGTTTGTTGATTTTTAAACTTAACCTGTTGCCTTGTAATCTATTTTGAATATGATTACTTGTTATTAGTGATTGATGAGTACTCAATTTTCTTTTTTATAAGAAATAAAAGAGAGTGCGGAGGTTGAAGCGTCAATTATAGAAGCTATATAGAGAAAACATAATTATGATAATACTGCTACAATGTGTATTATGCCGCTGAAATAAATTATTTAATATAATTTGAAATACATAAAATATATATGGGAATTTATCAGTGACAAGGACACGAATTTAAGTAATAATTTTTTATTTTTTTTTCACTTAATTATTACTGCAACAAGCTCTTTAATTGGAAGAATTTGAATTGTCTAATTTGTTAATTCAATTTGTTTCCGGTCATCTTAAGTTTATTTCAAAATAATGATGCTTCTAGAAAGGTGAGGATGTCACTTTGGCAATAGTGATAGTATTTGCTTCAAACCCCCAAATTTTGATGCAGGAAGAAACACATTGGCATAGACTAATCACAAGATATAAAGAATGATGACGAATGACTTAGAAAAATCAGAATATTTATAAAAAAAACACAGCAAAATATTTTGGACCATTATCTTACTGGCCTCCAACAACAATGGAAGGTTCTATGAGGGCTCCTTTGTTCGATTTCTGAAACATCACTTAAACTAGCTGGAATTTGTGTAGAGAATTCCACTGATTCTCGAAGATCTGTTCTGGTTGCAGACAGAAGAGAAAGGATTTGCAAAGACTGATAATCCATAAATGCCTATTAGTGTAACGCTAGAAAGACAAGGGTTGTTCAATTCAGAAATGTTTGATTGCGCAACATCAGAAAGACATGGGCTATAGATTCCCTTATAATTCAATTAATTTATGGCCCTCTACCCGGCTGGGCAAACTGGAACGAAAACTTTACCCATTTTTCTTCTCCTTCATGGCATATGCCAAGAAATAAAACCAGTGGAGTCTCATCAAAATAGAATTTAAGCATTCAAGCTATCTCCAACATTTTTAACATTAGATTACTTAAGATTATGAGATTTACCTAAAATTTACTTTTCAAATTTACAATATTTTTTTTTTTTTTTTTTTTTTTTTTTTAAAATTTGACATTCCAAAAAAAATATCCAAATCTGATTACAGTGATAAAAATGGAATAATACCATTTTTTTGTAATTTGTAATTAAATCATTTTTCATTATTATTTAATAGTGGTTAACCATAGAGTAGAACAATCAAATCTCATCAAACAATTATATGATGAGAGAGAAAAACAGTTCAATTCATTAATTTGATTTACATCTTGGAGAATATATAGTATTTAAAAGTAAAGATACAAATTAATTATATTTTTCCAAAAAAAAATCTAGAATGATAATGTTAAATCAAGTATTTTACCAATGCTTTCGCCATAGGTCTACAATAATAATGACGAATCACTTACGTTTAACATTAGATCTTGCATTGAATGTTTAATTCCCAAAGGTACCTAGAGTTTAAACCTGCGGATCTAACCTAGGTATTTTAACTAACCTAGAATTATCATTTCAATTAGACATAATAAGAAGAAAAATAACCTATTTATAGTACACAATTTAATTGATTTTAACATCCAATTAAAATTCATTTGCAACATATTTAAGTAAGAAATTTAATCTTCAATATTTTATATGAGTAATCAATAATCGAATAATACCTATATCAGTAACTTGGTTGAGATGCCCTTTTATTTATGTTGAGATGCTCCTGCAGCGTTACCCAATTGAATTTACCTCCCAACCAACTAGGGTTTATTTCCTAGCCCACAGAACCTCCATAGGCTCCCTAGCCCTCCAAACCCAAGTCCAACCAATTGTAGTGTGTCCAAGTTGTAATCAACACCCTCCAATACCAAACAAAGATGAAGGATCTTTTTCAATGCCAAACAAGACCAAGGATATCCTCCCTCTTCCTCTCATCCTCCTCCTCTTTTATATCTCTTCCTCTCATCCTCCTCAACTACTTACCATAAATTTCATGACTACCCCTTTATCCTTCTAATTTATTAACCTTGTCTTTCTTACCATATATCGATATTTTATTCAAAAATAAATGGGAGAAGACCAAAATGTAGATTTGAGAAAACATTTTGGGTGTACAAAATCTAGATATTTGATTTTAGAAATAAATGAGGGAAGACCATACCTTACCTACAAGTTGAATTGAGAAGATATATTGAGTGTACAAAATCTAGATATCTCATTTTAAAAATAAATGAAGGAAGGCCATACCTTATCTACAAGTTGAATTGAGAAGACATATTGGGTGTACAAAATCTAGATATTTGAATTTATAAATAAATGAAGGGAGATCATACCTTATCTAAGATTTGATTTGAGAAGACATGTTAGAAATGAAATAAATAATAAAAGTCATGCCAGTAAAAATAAAATAGAATTACAATTTCACAAATATAGATATTACTCAAAAATTATAAGTCATCATTTATAGATTAATTAAACACTAATAAAAATTTTTCTTATGGGATCAAGTGGGGAATTACATAGAAGCTCAGTTAAATCTTATGAATGGATTCCTGTTTGATTTTTTGGATTATTTGTTCCAAGATCAACAACATACAGTGAATAATTGTTTGTTGCAAGAGACACCTAATCGACCGCTCCCAGAGGGCACAACCTTGTAGTAGTTGCCTCTCTGCAAGCCCAAACTCTCAAGACAAATCAAACAGTGGAGGACAAGTTTTGAAAACAATTTTCACAGGTTCCATTGACTCTTTGGTGTTTTCGAATTCAAGGGAGATTTTCTCATTGGCGTTGCACGAAAGAACCATTACTTCAAGGTGTTCCAGAGGTTGTGGAAGAATTGTTTTAATGGACATCTATTTTCCAGAATCTGTGTAAGAAATCAATAAACTTATAAAAGTGCCAGAGACATAACTGGCGGAAAAGGCTTTCCTCACATATTCTTCATTATTCAAATCATGTTATAATACAAATGAATAGATGAGGAATTTGTCTCAAGATAGTGCGTCTATCTTGGACAACTTGGTTGAGAAAATATCTCAACCACACACACTAATCTAGGAGCTAAGTTAGGTAGGCCTAAACTAACTCATAATCAAGAGGAACTAACATAATCTAGAAAATTAGGCATAAAATGATAATTTTCAATATTTAATTAATTTAATTAACTTTGGATTTATTATTGTTTATGAGAGAGAGGTTAACATTCCACCCTCCCCCAAATGATAAATCCAAAATAAGACTGGGGAACCATCTTCCAAGTTCTCGTGCTGCAATTGTTGATCCTCAAAAACACTGCCTGAAAAACCGCCAAAACTGGATGCCGAAAAAACTGCAATCTGAAGAGACTATGAGTCAGCTGCATGTCTGATTCATCTCTGAATTTTTCTCGACAACTTCATCACGTGCCAAGATGCAAAAGGATCCATCTGTCATTTGTTTGCAATCAACATCCTTTGTCCACCGACCAAAAAATTGATGACACCCACTTGCGAATTTGCTTGTCCACTGACAAAATGTTAAAGACGCCCACTGACATAGTTTCTTAATGTTGAAACTGCCCACTGGCTACTTGATGATTTCCCACTGGCTGATGATGATTGCCCACTGGCTAATGATCTCAAAAAACAACTTATTGTTGTTTTTTTTATGTTGTCGAAAATTTCTCACTGGAGTTGTTGAAAACTGCTCATTGCTGCTTTTAATGTCAACGACCCATTGGCGAATTTGTTGATGCCCACTGGCTTCTTGGATGTTTGAACGCCCACTGGATGTTAAAGATGCCCACTCTCTATTTTTTCTGATGTTTTCAAAACTTTTAGTTTGACAACCACCGTGAATTTCATTAACATTTTCCCCCCTTTGTCAGCTGAAAGGAGAGACAATCATCTAGAAATTATTTTTGAACTCCCCCCCTTCAAGTGTAGGAGAGTTTCACTGGTGTACTCCCCTGTTCATTTGCATGAGAGTACCATTTTCATTTGATTGTCGGCTGCAATAGCTGTGTTTGAATTCGGTTGTAGAACTTATACAATCTTTTTACTGTTGGCGACCATTCCTAAGGATCAATCCATTCATAATTGATCTTCAATTTGGCCGGTTGGTTTTGGTTGCAGAATTTTTCTGATGAATGATTATGCTCGCCACAATGGCGACAAGGATGGAGATTAAAACAATGATCTTCCATATGACTTTCTCTTTGACAATGTGAGCATTTTGGTTTGACTGCAACTTTGGTTTTCATGCATGTCAGTTTGTCTGCAACTGTCGCAGAATTTGGTGATGTGATTTTTTCAAGAAAGCCTGCACTGATGAACTTGATGGCCTTTGAATAATCTAGGATATGTAAGTTGTTGTTATCTTTGACATATCCTAAACCTCGTCAATTTATGTTACTTTGGATTTCTTCCCATGGCTTGATGATTGGTTTGGAAGAAAGTTGAACTTGAACAACTTCGACACTTGAAGCTGTTTGGATGAATGACTTATCATCTTTATCTATATGGTTCAAATACTTAGAAGAATCACTCTTCTCTTGCAACACATTTCTTTGTAGTTGCAATTCCAGTTGAAGGAACTCATTCATTTCATTTTTCTATTGTAGATGCCGTAAAATATCAGCAAGAGTTGCTTTGCTGATTTGCACCATGTCTTCAACAGTTGATAGGATCAAATTGTGAAGAACTTATAATAGCTGGATGTATTTCGTCATGCGATCTCGCTCGCTTGATTTGAATGACATTCAATTGCTTTTTAAGTTGCTTGATCTCTTGTTTGTTGAAACTTGTTTTGCTTGTTTCACGCTCACTGGAACTCACGCTCGCTTGTTGTAGATTTCAACTTGCTTGATTGTTGTTTGAATATTACATTTACTTGCGTCATATTTGAACTTGCTCGCTTACTTTGATTGTTGCTTCAATGAACTTCACATTGGCTTGCTTGATGTTGTGAACTTTGTACTGACTTGATTGTGCTTATTGGCAAAAGAAGGGTGTTGAACACTATCGAAAATGTACCCAAATAACAAATGACAAGTTCAAATAATATGACTTAGTTGAAGACTTAATTGAATTAATTGTCTTAGTTTGACCACCTTATTAATTCAAATTGGAGTATCGGTTTCAACCGAGAATGCACCCTGATTATTCAACTCAGTTACAAAAATGTTTATCTGCAAGTGATACAAAAAGTGTTGTTGTTGTCGTCTTGTCTTGGAATGCTTGATTTTGTGGTGTCCTTAACTTGATTATTTTGATTGCAGGATGTGGAATGTGGCTATAGAAGACCTCTTTATCAACTTGATGACGTGTTTCACAAATGCACGTCATTGTTTGTGCTTTTGTACTTAAGCTTGAAGACTTGTGTACTTAAGCTTGCTTATATGAATGAAGTTGTTTAATTTTTTGTGGACCATATTACAAAGAGAGTGTAAAAGAAAAACTAGACACAAGTCATGCGCATGCATTCACTACACACGGTGTACCTAAGATCCCCTTATTCAATTACGGGCAGATCTAGGACATGATCACCACAAAAAAAAAATGATTTTATTAAGTTTCAAGATACATCAACCTTTCTTCTTTACAACATATTCGTTAAAGCTTCTCAAGCACAGATTGTGAGAACTCCGTAGAGGAAGTTTGTCTTCAAAAAACTAGATGGACTAACTCAATCTCTCTCAAAGGATCACAACAATAAGCTTCTACATATCACTCCAGATTTACAACAAAACTCAATCTTGATCACTACAAAAAGATTGATACTACCTCCACCAAAAAAAAAAAACTATCCACTTACCTTTGCAATGCTTTACCCATTTTTTTAACAAAGTAAGAGCATATTATTAAAAAGTGATTCCTCTAAAAAAAATAACATTAGAAGCACACCTATCACTCAATTCATCTTCTTATCACTCCTATAAAAAAATTCCCTCAAAATAAAAAAATAAAAATCCACTTTTCACTCCAATAGGCTTCAAATCTCGTTAAAGCTCTTTAATATACCCCTCGAAATACTTTTTATTGCTCCATTACAAAAAACCAACCTTTATAATCCACCTTTTGGACTTCCATGATTTTTTAATGAAATGACTTTATAAAAAGATGAAAAAATCATTTACTACCATAACATCTGGTTCCAACCGATCTGCAAACGAAGGAAACTACGAATGCTACAACATCATTGCCGAAGATAATAATAGTGCCATTGGGTTGGATTTTATCTGCATAACCAGCCTTTCATTACCAACATTCCATGCACTCTGGTAACGCTGGGCTTCGACTTCTGCACCAACTTCACCACGTACAGCATAGAGCTTTCGCTCATCTCTTTCTCTATTGCATGTAAGAATACGCTTCCTCTTCGACATAGAAAGTTGACGCTATAAGTGTCCACCATGCTTACTACTTAGATGCAGAAATGAGATCACCACGCTTATTGTTTGGATACAGAAATGATATCTCTGGATGCAAGAGTCCATCTTAAATTTTGTCCAACATGCCAACTATTTCCTACCATTTCGACAAAAATCCAAAATCCAACAAAACACTAAATGCAGACCATGCTTTGAATGCCATATTCAATGATGTATTTACATCACCTAAATGTAGCGTGCCTCCAAATAATAACAATCGTACAATGGAATTGGCTATGTTAAAGTAAAACTGCCCCGTAAAACTACTTAATAAATGGAGAGCAGGGTAGGTTTTGTCCGATGTAGTAAAATATTTGCAAAATTTGCAAACAAAAATGTATACTCTTATAATTACTTTTCTCTACTACAGGGATACATTCAAAAGAAAGCCTTATCAGAGGGAAAATTAATCGACGCACACATCAATCAAATGGGATTTGCAATAGACACACTATTGCACAATACGCTTATCAACATGCATGTCAAGTGTGGGAGTGTTGTGGACGCTCACATAATTTTCAACCAAATGCCTCAACCAAATGTTTGTTCATGGATTGTCATGATCGCAACATTGATAAGCTCAACTTCAAGGCACTTAGCTATCGTTTTCATATTTCGGAATGCACTTTCTCATGCACCAGTGGTGAGCAGAAATATTTCTTGATTGACATGTCTCAAAGGAGATATATCAACTGCTTAACGTCGAACAACACAAGCTGAACCAATTCGAGTGGCATATTCTCTTGAAGCACAATTAATGATGCCATCCACAGATCTCATCTTTCTGCACTGTCAAATACATGGGACAACTAGTCATTGAAAACGTAGGCCACTCCACAAATTAATGAACGAGAACACAGGTCGCTCGAGCCTCATGAGCTCAAGAAATCATGATTTGACCAAAGCTTCTTCAATGATCAAGTTGGGTGTGAATTCCCAATTACTAATCAACGCTTCTTACAATAGCTTCCAGGAGCTGGGCACTTAATTTAATACATTTACTAACCAAGTTGTGTGTATCCCACAACTAAAATTCATTTCCGGATGTAATATAATCATCATACAATCATATGAGCTATAGACACATCGTTTAACCCTATCGTTATAGAGAATGTAATTTCCACCATTCGATTCTACTTTGTCAAATGTGAACACAGACACAGATATAAACAGAAACACAATTTAAAGCATATCAGTGTTGATTCATATCACAGAATCGAACATTCTGCCACCTGAGAGCGATGTGCCCCACCTATCAAAATTTATCTGAAAAAATAACTCTCATTTCCCAAGAGATCAAATCTTACTTGCAACGACTTCACGATTAAATACACGATTTCATGATTAAATACCCAGATATCGAGTTTTCATGAAGCAGGGAATAAAACAACTTGCCTTTAACAATGTCTCTAAATCTCCAACAGGTCTTCACTCAACAGGCTTTGTTTTTAACGCAGTCCATCTCTCTCATTCACCTTCCCACTCTTGGCTCTTCCAGTCCCTTTTCTCAACGACATTACAACGCATCTCCAGGTTTCATGCTTCAACTTGTCGTTTCCTCACAAAACTTGCTCTCTAACCTCAGCTCTGATACCACATGTAAGAAATCAATCAACTAATAAAAATACCAGAGACATAGAACTGGAGGAAAAGGTTGTCCTCACATATTCTTCTTTATTAAAAGAATGTAATAATACAAATAAATAGATGAGGAAGTTGTCTCAAGATAGTGCATCTATCTTGGACAACTTGGTTGAGAAAATATCTCAACCACACACACTAATCTAGGAGCTAATTTAGGTAGGCCTAAACTAAATCCTAATCAAGAGGAACTAACATAATCTAGAAAATTAGGCATAAAATCCTAATTTTCAATAGTTAATTAATTAAATTAACTTTGGATTTATAATTGTTTATGAGAGAGAGGCTAACAATCTGTTTTCCAGAATCGCAGAAAATGTTTTTTCTATGGCGGTTTAATGTGGAGGATTGCAAGAGAATCTCAACCAGCACGCATCTCTGCCTCCCTGGACAATGAAGCGTCCAAAATTGGAGAATACAATTATATCCAAATTTTAAAGCCTTTTGATTTGTGTTTTTTAGGGATGTTAAATTATGGATTTAGTTTTTGTTGGTCAGATTTTAAAATATTCTTGAAATTTAATAGAATAAAGAATAATATTGAAAATTGAAAAGATTTCCTCAATTTTCTATTATATTTCAACATACACAATTTTTTTTCTCAATTCACTTCCACTCAATTTAATCAATACTGAAGATTGAAAAAAAACGTTCCTGAGGTTTTACTCAATCTCGACTAACACAACTTGTTTTCTCAATTCACTTCCACCAATATTGATCAATATGTGATTCTAGGCATAGCTACTTTGTGTAGCATTCAGTTTCCGCATCTTGTTGATTTCTCAGAGGCAAAATCATTTTCGTGTTAGAGAGGAGATCATAAAATTTTATGTCAAGAGATGTATAACATGATAATTGTGTGAACGATTATAATGTTTTCAAACTCCTGTCCTTTTAGGAAATTCAAGAGAATATATTTTAAAAAGATTCCAATGGTTTTATCTGTAATTTGATCAAACTTTTTTTATGCAGTTTGTCACTTGCATAATTGTATTGGGTGGATTTTGTAATATTACCATTAGGTGTAGTTTTCATAATAACTTCTTGTTAAATGAACTTTAGGTAGGGAGTATGTTGATATGAAGCCGCATTCAGATCGCTAAACCACCGACCTCACCGGCATCGCCGACTCTTTGACAAATGACGATGCCGAACCTAACACGCTGCCCAGACGCTCAAAGCAATCGAATACTGTCCACCGTGATTGACTATGTAATCATATGTTTTTTCACATGCAGAATTAGCCCTCTTATGAAACTATAAATATTTATTTCCTGCCTCTTCCTGAGCATGTCAAGCCAAGCTGCAAGGAAATGCCTCTCTTGTAATAGAAATATGTTGTTTTATTCTCTAGTCTATGTGTTTATCTTAATTTCTCTTGTCTCTCTGTTTGTGATTTTGTTTTGGGTTCTGTTGTGTTGCTTTTTACTTGTCAACTGGTATGAGAACTAAGTTTGAACTGCTCAGAGTTTAAGAACAATGTGTGAAAGCCGATTTTCTTAGAAATTGTTGTGCAGATCCTCCTAATCGTTGTAGAAGAGTATCAAGTTGCTAGGTAGAAATCGCTTATAGTGCGGGGCATCTTGCCAGAGGAGGTGTTGATACGAGAGATCTCTATTGTGTAAGTTTGAAGGAGCACCTGTGTTGTAAACTCTGTGGAGGAACGTTTTTGCAAGAGATATATACTCAAAAATAGAGTTGTGGAAGGTCCTGATGTAGGAGATCGCGACATCGAATAGGCATGTCGAGATCTGTCCATGAAATCGATGAGAAAAAAAAAAAGTGCCAGGAACATGGTCGTCGTGGAATTATTTTGGCATGCAGCGATGACTCACTAAAATTATTTTGGGTTAAATGCCTTTCCCATTTTTAATTAAGAAGTGAAGTCGTATATGTTTTATATTTGAAGTGGGTTAAATTATTTATATGTTTTATAATTAAAAATTATATATGTTTATGAAACATATATATTTATGTTTGGTGAATTTTGAAAGGGAAAGGTCATGTTTTGCTAGATGATTTTTTAAGGAGATTGTTTTTTACTTTTCAACTCAAAAGTTGGTAAAGTTACATAATAATTAAAGTTTTACCTTGTAAGTGGTACTTTTATTTTTTGTGGGTGTGAATTTTATAAAGAATGGAGATAGCAGTTAATGATATGGAGAAGTTGAGTGGGGCTAATTTTTCCCTATGGAAATCACATATGGAGGATATACTTATTTTAAAAGATTAGTATTTGTCGATTGAGGGTGTTACAAAGAGACTCTCATCGATGAAAAATGAGGAATGGGATAAGCTAGATAGAAAGGTGATTGCGAAAATCCGTCAATATTTAGCAAAGAATGTGTATTTCAACGTGTCCAGAGAAAAGACAGCAAAAGGATTATGGAAGAAGCTCCATGATCTATATGAGAAGAACACATCATCAAAAAAAGTGTTCTTTATGAATAATCTTTACAATCTCAAGATGAAGGAGGGTGCTTCAGTTACTGAGCACTTGAATGAATTCAATATTATAACTAGTCAGCTTGCCTATGTTAAAATAACTCTAAATGATGAAATTTGAGCTATTTTGTTAATGTTTTCTATGCCAGATAGTTGGGAAAATTTAATTGTGGCTACGATTACTTCAGCACATTTAGGGACCCTAATGTTTGATGATGTTAATAGCAGTTTAATGAATGAGGAGTTGTGACGCAAGTCAATTGCAGAAAACCAGGGAGGAGAAGCTCTAACTCTAGCTGATCATGGTAGGAGAATTGATAGAGGCCGACAAGGGTGATCAAGATCGAGAGGCCGATCAAAATCAAGGAGGGGAAAGATCATTTTCTTTCATTGTGGAAAACTCGAGCACATGAAGAAATAATGTCGAGCCTTGAAGAAATGAAAAAAGGATCAAAGACCGGCCAGTAAAACTCACAAGTCATCCAACAAAAATGAAGGTGAGACTATTGTTGTAGTCATAGATGGTGATGTGTTGTTTACTGTTTCAGTAGAGGATGCATGTGTATATACATCTAGCAGTAGCTTTGATTAGATCCTTGACTCTGGGGCGTCTCACCATGTAACCCCATGCAAATATATTTTTGTTGGATATAATTTTGGTAATTATGGTAGAGTGCATTTGGGGAATAACCATTTTTGCAGTATTGTTGGAGTGGGAGATGTCCAGGTCAAGATGAAGGATGGACAAGATATATTTTTGAAACGGGTTAGGCATGTACCAAAAATTTGCATGCATTTTATCTCTATGGGACGGCTGGATGATGAAGGCTATTCCACGAGCTTTGGAAGAGGAGGCTAGAAAATTAGCAAAGGAGCATTGGTCATGGCCAAAGGACCCAAGAAAGGAGCATTATATTCATTGAAGGCAATGATAGGAAAATCATATTTGGTTGCTCTCACAAAAGAAGGAAATTCAGCAGATTTGTGGCATAAGCGCTTGGGTCACATGAGCGAGAAGGGTTTAAAAATCCTTGTTAGTAAAAATTTACTACCAGGTTTGAGATCCTACAATCTTGATCTTTGTGAGCATTGAATATATGGTAGACAAAGAAGGGTTTCATTTCTTAGAGGTGGTCATGACAAAAAGAAAAATGTGTTAGAATCGATACACTCAGATGTGTCTGGACCTGTTAACATCAAGTCATTAGGAGGAGCATCATATTTTGTAACATTTATAGATGATGCATCCAGGAAGGTTTGGGCCTATCCCATGAAAAGTAAAAGTGAAGTGTTTGAAATATTTCAAAGATTCCATGTTGTTGTTAAAAGAGAGACTAACAATTTTCTCAAGTGCCTAAGAACAGATAATGGTGGATAATATTTCTCAAATGCATTCAAATAATATTGTAACAGGTTTGGCATAAAGCATGAGAAGACTATGCCTGGTACACCTCAACAAAATGGTGTTGTTGCAGAACGAATGAATCACACTATTATGGAAAAATTAAGGAGCATGTTGTTCAATTCTGTTTTGGACAAGAATTTTTAGGCAGAGGTTGTGAGGACAACGTGCTACCTCATAAATAGATCTCCATTTACAACCTTGGACGGAGGCATCCCTAAAGAAGTTTGGACTGGTAAGAAGTTGAATTATTCTCATTTGAAAATCTTTGGATGTGAAGGATTTGTACACATTCCCAAAGAAAATAGAACTAAGCTAGATGATAAATCAATGAAATGCATTGTTTTGGGATATGCGGATGAAGAATTTGGTTATTTTCTATGGGATCCAGTCAAACATTAAATTATTAGAAGTAGGGATGTTATATTTAATGAGTCATAAATGTTTAAGAGGAATGTAGGTGAGGTGGAAGTCAAGAAAGTTATTGACAGGTTTGAAGAACAACATGAAGACATCCCACCAATGCAGGAAAATGGGAAGCAAATTCAAGAGCATGAAGGACAGCAAGGGGATTCAAGAGCATGCAGGAACCTTTACAAGAGATTCAACCTGATAATGCACCACAAAAGTTGGTTCGCAGATCTTCTAGGCCTTGTAAGACTTCACAAAGGTATCCTCCTTCAAACTCTATCCTATTGACTGATGAAGGTGAGCCTAATTTTTTTCAAGAGGCTTGTAAAGTTGAGCACAGTAAAGAATGGAAGAAAGAAATGGAGGAAAAAATGAACTCTTTGCTGGAAAATAAAACTTGGGAGTTGAAAAATCTCCCAAAAGGTAGAAAGGCTTTGAAAAACAAATAGGTGTATATAATTAAGCATGAAGGTGACGAAAATAAGGAGAGGTATAAAGCAAGGTTGGTGGTGAAAGGATTCACCCAAAAGGAAGGTATTGACTTCACTGGAATTTTCTCACCTCTTGTCATAATGTCATCCATTAGAGTCATTCTTGGTCTTGTTGCGGCCTTAGACTTAGAATGTGAACAGTTAGATGTAAAAACTACTTTCCTTCATGGAGAATTAGAGGAAGAAATTTATATGAAGCAACCATAAGGCTTCATAGAAAAAGGCAAAGAAGACCTTGTTTGCAGGTTGAAGAAGAGTCTATATGGGTTGAAACATGCACCTCGACAATGGTATAGGAAATTTGATTCATTCATGTTAGAACATGGTTTTCACAGGTTGGAAGCTGACCATTGTGTCTACATCAAGAGGTATGATCAAGGAAAGTCCCTCATATTTTTGTTATATGTGGATGACATGTTGATTTTTGGGCATGATAAGGATATGATCAATAGGTTGAAGAAGGATTTGGGCAGCAAGTTTGCAATGAAGGATTTGGGTCCAGCACAACATATATTTGGCATGAGGATCATGTGTGACAGGGAAAAAAAAAAGGCTGTGGCTATCACAAGAAAATTATATCAAGAAGGTGCTTGACAGGTTTAATATGAAGGATGCCAAACCAGTTGGGACACCCCTTGCAGACCACTTCAAGTTGAGTGTTGAGTTATGTCCCAGTGATGACAAAGAGAAGGAAGAAATGAGCAAGATTCCTTATGCTTCAGTAGTTGGAAGCTTGATGTATGCCATGGTATGCACACGACCAGACATTGCATATTCAGTGGGAGTTGTGAGCAGATTCCTTGCCAATCCAGGAAAACAACATTGGCAAGCAGTAAAATGGATTTTCAGGTATCTTAAGGGTACTAGTCATTATTTTTTATGCTTTGGTCATAATGATACTGTGCTTGAAGGTTTTACAGATGCAGATATGGATAGATATATCGACACCAGAAAGTCCACTACAGGTTATTTGTACACATTTGTAGGTACAACTGTATCTTGGGTGTCAAGGCTACAAAGAATAGTAGCTCTCTCTACAATAGAAACAGAGTACACAGTTGCAACAGAGGCTTGTAAAGAAATATCGTAGATGCAACGATTCCTAGAAGAGATAGGAATCAAGCAGGACAAGTGTAATATTCCTTTTTGGGAATATTTGTAAAACACAGCAAGCTCTAACCAAAGATGGACTGGGAGGAAATTTACCAGATATCTCACCTCTGAAAAGAGGATGAGGTTCGGAGGCTATCTGGCCCTTTCCAAGCTCTGTCTAAAAGTGTGAGAAAACACGGCAAGTGGTATAGAAATCTAGATACAAAAGGGAAGAAATAACAGATTTGAAGTCATACAATATATATAAATCATGCACAGATACTCAAGAAATAAGAGAATGCTGAGCCATTTTATTAATTTGATAAGTACAAAGGAGTACAATCGGTGATCAAGGGACAACATCTAAATCTTGCATAAGGCAAGTCAAGATCTGTTCCCAGAATGTTGCATGGAGTGACTGTATGTCAGATTTGCGTTACATGGGCCGCCTGTGCCTCAGATCTGCGTTCCTGCTAATGAAATGCGGCCATGTCACTGCCTAGGCATAATCCCTTGCGGATCTGTGCTTTCCTCCGATCGCTCTTGCCTCCACTATCCACGAATCTAAAATAATATGATCTCTCGTCGATCCAGAGATTCTCCAAAAGATGTGCGACTATTTCTGCACTTAATCACCTATCCGCGATCCCCCAGAATTCAATCGGAGCTTCACCAATTCGGCTGCGTTCTACTATGTTGCAATTAAATACGCTGATCCCCCTCCACCGGTGTTGTGCCGTTAATAAACGCACTTCTCCTTCACCAATACAACGGATCGATAATCTTATTAATATATTGACAGGATTACCTCACCCGAGCAGGCACTCGAAGTCTCTTGGGGCTGAGGGCGAGATCTCTGATCGGAGACACTCAATGCACTAAACAGCCAGCATGCTCAAGTCACAATGACCGATTTCAAATTCATAAAATTTTCATGCCCCCGGAATGAAGAAATGCTCCTTTTTATACGGCGTTGGCTGCTCCCGAATCCTACGGCCACCTCAACCCACCATACCACGGTAATATGATACCATGGTAGCGCTATTTTGCTGCGTTCCCCATTCGGCCCTCCTTAATTACCATGTTCGTCTAATTTAGAGTGAGTCGTGGTCCTTTGACTCACGTTTATTCATAAGCTAACTATATAAAGCAGAATTGACAAAATTTAATATTTCCAATTAGCTATTGCTAATTTGGAATATTACAGTCTCCCCCCCGCAGAGTGTTGCTTGTCCCCAAGAAACTGTAGTGATGGATGCTGCAAGATTTTCTCATTCTCCCAAGTCGCATCGTCATCCGGCAAATTCTTCCGCCTCACCAAGAACTCCCGGATGGTTCTATTTTGTAGTTGCCTTTCCCTGGCATCAATAATCGCCTCGGGCTGTAAAACCAAATGCCCTTCATCATCTGTGGGTGGCAGTGCCTTCGTTACGGTCACCTGCTGCCCCAATGCTTTCTTCAGACATGATACGTGGAAAATATTATGAATCTTGCTGCCTTGGGGCAGCTCCAACTCATACGCAACTTGTCCAACTCTGCGTATCACCCGGTATGGCCCATAAAAACGAGGCTTAAGCTTCTCATCTCCCTTCTGTTTCAGTGACGACTGTCGGTATGGCTGCAAACGTAGGTAGACCAAGTCTCCTACCTCAAACTGTCTTACAATACGTCCCTTATTGGCATACCTCTTTTGCTGGTTCTGCGTTGTAGCCATGTTATCTTTGAGAGCGCGGAGAATGTCTTGACTCTCCTGGATCCAATCTTTGGCTCTCGGAGCCTTGCTAGCACCCAACATCATATCAACAAAAGATAAGGAATGGTACCTGTTAGACTCCTATACCATTAGGTGTCATTTTTCATGATTGACTTATTGAACTATGCAATATGTTCAAACCTTTTTCTTGTTGCAAAGGTGTTCCATATTCTTAAAAAATCAAAAAATCAAAAAAATTTAAAAATGTAAAGAGGGTATACCCTAAAAGAAAAATCAAAGGGTTAAAAAATAAAATGGCCAAAAAAGTGAAAGAAAATGAACCCCACCAAAAGAAGGCCAAGGAAAGTGTGCAAGCCTAAATGCCACTACTATGTCATTTTTTGTAATAAAGAAATTGTGTGTAGCTTGTTAAACTTTTTGCCACAATTTATGAAGGGTCAAACTGTTTAAACTTGACTCATTCATTTTTCAATTTCATGCTATAGAATAGAGAATAAATATCTGGCCAAACAGTTTAATCTTGGCAGATAAGTAGATAGGTAGAGTTAATAAAAGGTGCTTAACAGTTTAATCTGAGCCCTTGGATGTAATAAGTGTAGATTTAGATAGGTTTTCCATGTAAAAGAAAAAGAAGATTGAAAAGGGTTTGCCAGTCTAAGTGCACCCTAATAAAGAAGAAAAAATGGTAGAGTAAAGTAGGTAGGGTAGGTAGATGTTGTTGCAGAATTACATGTGATAAATGATGGTTCTAAATGTGTTTAATTTTACTTTCATCACAAGGGCAAAGGCAGATACTACATTGAAAAATTTCACAGCAGAGCAAAGTCAAAATTATTAACTTTCCCTCTCATTTTCCCTAAACATTTTACTAATTCCCCTAAACACTAAGGTATTTGGAGATTAAAGGGGCTCAAGGCATTTCCTTGACTTTTGGAGGGACCGGACCCTCGGCCCAATAATTGAAAAACCTAAGTACTTGAAATCATCCATTATCACCTTCATTCACTTCTCAAAAATCTTTTCCTAAGTAAAATCCCATTTTTTTAGGAAAATCCTTCAATATTTCATAAAAAGCCCTCAAAATCACTTTTTATTCTAAGTCCAAGTGGTGAAATGATTATAATGCAATTTGCTTGTAAATCTTCACTTACTTGGTTATATTAATAAATTTTGAGTTTACATTTTCCCTTGGTCATATTAACTCTAATTTATGTATTAACTCCCATAAAAATGACCTTGTCCTATTATATTTAACTCCTTTTTTATAATATCCCAAAAACCCATATATTATAGTTTTTAGCCAAAGTATTTAACCCCCATATATTCAAATAAAAAACCCACATTATATACCCTTTGGCTAAAAAATATCATTATAAATAAATCCCGCCCCCTATGGTAATTGAATTAATTTAATTTAATTATCGTATAATAAGAATATGAAAAAACTTTGAACATATGGAATATGTGTTTAAAACAAAATAATTTTGAAGTTTAATTCAAAATAAACTTCGAAACAAATCCATTCTCCGTGTATATTTTCTCCGCGCCCGATCATTTTCCCACATTTTTAAACCAAGGGATTAATTAACCCTCCAGGTTAATTAATAACCTCCCCAGCCAATCAAATCACTCCCGAAATGATTAATTAACCGTTAAACGTGTCGGACCCACACCATTAAATCCCCGCCATCTCCCTGTTCTTTCAACCGTCAGATCATCCACTCCAAGATCGACGGCTCTCGTCAATTCCGCTGGCCATCCCCGGTCCGAGTGTTAACGCGTGAAATTGCAGCGGTTTTCAAATAGTACCGTGGACACGCGTCGATTGTTTTATGGATTCGCTGCCTTCCCGTCCAAAACAGTCGTCCCTCAAAAGTGGTGCGGAATAAACCACTTGCCACCTCCACTCCCCCGTGACTCATCCTTCGTACAGGATGACGTCATTTATTAAATTAATAAAAAATTCTCCCCCATTGACTTTGCCAATAAAACAAAACATTCGCGTCGTTTTCATTATTTCGTACACAGAAAAAAAAATACGCCCTCCATGCAGAAATTTTGAATTTCAAATTTTTGAAGTCCGCCAACCTTATCCTGTCGAAGAAGATTGTAGACAAGCCTCTCAGAATATTATTCGCCTTAACCAGCACCTATTCAAAATGTTTTTTTCTCCAAAAACAGGTATTTACCCTAAATTCGCACTAAACTCTGTAAGAAACTCGGTTTTCCTCTTTCTTTCACTGAAACAGAGTTAAAAAATTGATTGCTAGTTCATCCCTTAATCCCGAAGAACTGTAATTGATTTCCCAACCTGAAATTGTACCTATTTCTCCCATTGAAACCTGTAAATTTACTCAATTGCTCACCATAAGCCGAATTTCCATTTTTGAGTACACAAGAACCAAAAATGGAAGTTCATGTGGCTTTAAACGTCGCCCCATTGAATGCCCCTCACAGAGACCTGGATTATTTATCATTAGTCGACAGGGATTTCCAAATCAAAGACCTGAGTTTTAGTGAAAGCCCTCTTCGAATTTTTCGTCGCTGTAGAGACAATTATTTGAATGGCTTGGATACGATTAGGTTATGGAAATCTAATCTTCCCCAGTACCTTTTTCCCTCTGTTCATATTTTCCCTGAAATAATCCATTTTTTCCATGCCAATTATGATCCTAACCAGAGAGCAGTCTTATCCCCAAACCAAGACGTCGTTTTCCCAATTACGGCTCAGTCAATCAATGAGATGCTTCATTTTCAACCTGATCAAGCCCTCACTCCCCTGCCCATGGGAGACCTTCTTGAGAAATCTACAAAACTATCCCATGAAGAACTAAGCCACATCTGTCAGACCTTTATGTTGCCTGATCATCAGCCTAAAGGCCCTCCCCCTTATGGGTATGATTTTTTCACTGAAGAGGGTAGACTTGTTTTGGATATGATATCTTTTATAATGGGCTTTAATACCAGTGAATTTGTTGACCATTTAGTTCTATTATTATTGTCTATTTTTACCCCTAGACAACCTCCTGCTATCAGGTATGACTTTGCATCTTACATAGCAAACAAAATCCATGATCAATTCATGAGATTAGAAAATGAGAAAGTATTCAAATATTCCTCTGTCATCTATCACCTCATGCTATATTACCAGTCGGAAAATTTCCCTTTCTATACCAAAAAGCTTGATGCCTAAGGGAATCCTAGATCTGTTATCTTTTGGTCAGCCATCACCCATAGTTCTCAAGATTGTCTCTATTCCTATAAAGATTTCATTGATCTTTTTATACACCCTGCAACCACCTTGTTGACAGGAGTTTCTCCTCGATTCACCAATGAAATCAAGAAAACTCTATAGCTTTTAAAACAATACAAGGTTGGTGATTGGTACTTGTACCAAAATCACACAGAAGTCAGGATATATGGATGTGAATTATGTCCATTTAAATTGCCAAAATATGTCCCCGTGAGACTCTTTGCATTAGAGTACTTCAGGCAAATGAACAACTCTAATATAATTCATTTTTGTAATGCAAAGAAGAAGGCTCAACTCCGGATCAAAAGTCAATTAGGTCCATTTATCTGTAACTCTATGGATGGAGGGGAAGAAGCTGAAAAGATATTAGAAGACCGTTTCAGATTATAGAAGAGTTTTTATTGGGCACCTTATGACTCATTCAACTTCATTTGTGATAAAATAATGAAAAATAAATCAGCACCATACATCCATCACAGAATTCTAGAGATTGAAAAATATGCTAATACAGATGAATGGATTGAAGGCACATTGATAGAGCAGGATAGTGAGCAGGTCAATGTAGACAATGTTATGAAAGATCTTGAAAAGATGCTTGACCTGGATTCTTTTGCACATGTACTAAGATCGGAAGTTGGCCCTTCCTCAACTGGGATTATTCAGCAGGAGTTACAAGAAAACATTGCAGTATCATCTAAGGGAAAAGAGAAGGAGGTTGATATACAAGTTAAACAAACATTCACTGTGACAGAACAACCTCAAACTTCCAAGGGACAGGATCAAGTACAACCTTCTCTTGTTCAAACCAATCCAGTAGAAATGCCAATTTTGCAGACTCCATTTAATGAAGAAAAGGGTAAAAAGAGAGATGTTGAAGTTGCTACCCCTCTCACTGGATCTTCACAACAGCCTCAGGCCAAGAAACAGAAATTGAATATTCCTCCAAAAGTTGAATCATTTCAAGAAATTTCTGACAGTCAAGGACAAGGACAATCAGGCAGTCAGCAAACAGATACAGTCAGTGGGGCATCCACTACTTCACAAGGGATACAAAAGCACCATAGTATTGAAATATCTTCATTCAAAATACCAGTTAAGGATACCGGGGACATAAAAAAGACATTTATCAATATCAAGGCCAGGAATGATCCACTGAAAATGCAAGTATATAATCAATATCTAAAAATGGCTCCAAAGAATCAAGAAAGATTGATGTCAGCTTTTGACATCCAACAGGGAAAAATGTTAATGAGAAATTTCAAACCCAAGGTACAGCAACCACAAACAACTGCTAATTATATTAGAACAAACTTTGAAGTCCTAGCAAAAGACATCCATCCTTTAGATCAAATTGAATTACACAAGCAGACTGGAGAAATGATCTATTCTACTTTGACTGATAAGGCAATGGAAGCTCACAGGTTACAGGATTCTTTAGAAAACACCAATACACAATTGCAGCTTGAAAAGGCTTCTTCTCAAGCCAAAGATAACAGGATAAAAACATTGGAGGAAATAATAATTGGATTAGGTCACAATCCAAAGGATGTCAAAGGTATAGAAGCATTAATAAAGAAAAAGGATGATGACATTACAGCTTTGAGAAAACAGTTGAAATTTCCAGCCTCCAGACATCCTCAAACCGAAGAAATAATAAAGAAGAATTCTAAAGAAGAAATGATGGAGTTGCTTTTGAAAATGAATGAGCAACTAATTGAAACAGAAAAAGAACTGGAACAAGCATTAAAAGACAAGCAGTCCAGTGTTCCAGTATCTACAACAGAGGCAATCACAGGTACAGGTACACAGACAACAGGTCAATCAGCAGAGGCATCATAGGTAGACATTTCAAATTTGAATTCAGAACAATTAGTAAAGCAAATGAATGACTTGAAACTGCAAGTAACAGAACTTTAGCACACAAAGTTACAGCTTATCAATTTGGAACAGAGATATGATCTTTCAAAAATGAGTGTTGCTGACAAATCAAGAGAAATCAAGAGATTGGAAAAGTTGGTTAAAGCATTAGAAAAGGATCTCACATTAGAGAAGCCTTTGAGAGAAATAAATGAAATTCTTTGGGATAATATTATCCAATCAATAAAATAAATCTGGCCTTCAATTCAGATAATGTACGAGCAAAATGATTTGGTCAAAGCAGCCCTGGATGAAGTTGAAAACACACGAGAAGAATTAGGAAATAGGCCTGAGGAAGACAATCGGCTTATTCAGTTTCTAAACACCCAAACCAGACAGCAGCTTGAAGAAGTGGGTATTCAGGATAGAACTGCAATAATCTTATAAATAAAAAGAGTTTTCACCAAAAGAACTCTTATGCAAAATTTGGAACGAAGGTGCTTTGACATGCAGGCAGAAATAATTGCTTTCAGAGAAAGATTCAATGTTTTGTTGAATAAAGGGTTGCCTAGCCCTATAATTCCAGAAGATAAAATAATGGACCTGGAAACTTATGTTAGGAAATTGGACATAAATTCTCACAATCTAGCCAATTCCTTAGCCAGTTCATCACAAGCAACATTACCTACAGGAAGGAATCTTCATGACAGATTAGAGATTTTTTTCTTTCTGGAACATGAAGTAAGGCATTTGTTTCCTAACCAGCCTAATTTCTTCAGATATACCGAGGCTGATGAAACATTAAGGAAGCTTCAACGGACAAGAATAGCAGAAGAGAAATGGTGGGAAGATATGTTGGAACTTTTGTAAAATTTATCCTTACATGAAATTTTGCCTATTTACCACAGTATAAAGGATAAAGGGACAAAACAAAGGTCAAAGAGTATCAGTTCAGTTGAAAGTGTATCAATAAAAACAAAGAGTATCAGTGAAGCAAATCAGTTAGAACAAAATTACTGAAGAAGACAACGATAAGCCGAAATATAGGTCCAGCCTCCAGCACATTCTCGAATGGAGGGAAAAGCACAACATCGGTTATTTCTTATCTTATCCATGAGACCAGCTGTCTTTATTTTTATTGTAACTTATTTATGAGTCATCTGAGATTATATATCATTTTGTTAAGAGATATTTTGTATGATTTTTTGTACAAATAAGCCCTCAATCGGATTATTGATGGTGGATTCTTCTACTTTGCTGTAACATTAAGTTTTGGAATAAAGTGCTTTTGGAGAAATTTCTTTGTGGCTTGCTGGATGATGAATTGAAGCTCAAGACTTTTTGCAGGATTCATGTGTCAGACTACAGTTCAATAAGTCATTTATACCCTGTGTTTTAAGTTTTATATATGTTTACTACGTCACTGTGTTTCATTTCTGAGGAATTAACAAAAAGGATTAAATCAGAAATTGCTTAAGTGTACTCTGATTTCAATTGTTATTATTCTACATGTTTTCTTCTAAACTGGTTATAAACAATGAATTCTTAATTGCTCTTTATTGGTAATCACTCACTTTCCCTCGTTTAAACATGTTGAAATATTCTTAATTACCTTTCATCCATTTAAAAATCCATTCCATTCACTTTAATTCCTAAAATTGTTCTTTGTTTTGGCTATCTTGCCCTGCAAAGCCATATTTTGTGTAAAAACTTAATCCAATAAAGCCATCTTTACGACTCCATAGCCTAATGGCCTGAAATACTCAATCTTGCCCTCAGTTGGCGGATTCCACCATTCAAATTCAAACAAAACTCTTGGACTTATAACTAGCCTAATATTTTCTAAGAACAAAGCTAAATTTTAAAGAGAGAGCCCTCTCTGGATACAGATTGGCTAGATTCTGTATCTGAAGGTTGGTTTGTGGTTACCTCGGGTTTCTTTCCTTTTCTTACAACTTCAAGGAAGGCCTGAGTGATAACAGTACCCATACAAAGCATATAATGGTGTCATACCGATGGACATATGATATGTGTTATTGTAACAATACTCCCCTAGATGCAGCCACTTCAGCCATGCTTTCTGCTGCCCACTAACATAGTTACGCAAGTAGCCCTCCAGCCACTTGTTAATTATTTCAGTTTGCCCATCTGTCTGTGGGTGGTAGCTGGTGCCTGGTATCAGCTCCATCCCTACCAGCCGAAAGAGCTCCTGCCAGAATCTGCCCATAAAGCGACTATCCCTGTCACTGATGATGGTCTTGGGAAGACCATGCAGCCTGAAAATATCTTTAAAGAACAACTCCACCACCTGTGCTGCTGTGTAGTGTACGGATATGGCGAAAAAGTGCGCGTACTTGGTCATCCAATCAACGACGACATATATGCAGTCTTTGCCCTGCACCATGGGCAACCCTGTGATGAAATCCATCGAAATGCTCTCCCATTTTCCCTCTGGAATGGGAAGAGGCTGCAACAAGCCTGTGGGATGGTTCATCTCCCCCTTGTTTCTCTAGAAAAATTTGCACTCCCTGATATGTCGGAGCACGTCCTCCTTGAGGCCTTTCCATGAGAACCTCTCTCGGATGGCCCGATAGGTTTTGTTAAACCCTTGATGTCCGGATAATGGTGAGTCATGAGATGCCTAAAGTATCTTCTCCTTGAGCTGGGAGCCCTCTGTCAAGAAGATCCTGTCTCTGTAGTAGATGATTTCATCTATCACCCTATATCTGTTGTCTGTCACCTGACCATCCAGAACCTCATAGGCAAATCTATCCTTGGAGTATTCCACCAAGAGTCGAGCCCTCCAATCTGTATCCAAGCTTATCAGAGACAACATAGCTGGTCTACGCGAAAGTGCATCGGCTACCACGTTATTCTTCCCTTTGACATATTCAATGTCAAAGTCATAAGCCTGGATCTTGCTGATCCACTTCTGCTGCCTCTCCTGTAGCTGTCTCTGCTCCAAAAATAACCTGAGGCTATTGTGATCAGTCCTTACTCGGAACCTATTGCCTACTAAGTACTGCCGGAATTTGGCCAATGCATGTGTAATGGCCAACATCTCCTTGTCGTATATAGGATACAACCGCTCATGAAGAAGGAGATTCCTACTCTCGAAGGCTATAGGGTGGCCTTCCTGCATCAAGACTGCGCCGATCCCTTCTCCTGACGCATCACACTCCAAAACGAAAGGCTGCGTAAAATCTGGCAATCCAAGCACTGGGAAGGTGCTCATAACCTCCTTGAGCCTGTCAAAAGCCCGTTGTGTTGTATCCGACCAACTAAATGCCCCCTTCTTTGTCAGATCTGTAAGGGGTACCGCAAGCTGAGAGAAATTCTTGAAGAACTTCCTATAGTAGGTGTAGATGCCAATAAATCCTCGAAGCTCCGTCACGTTTCTTGGCTCTGGCCAGTCTTTGATGGCCCTGATCTTCTCCTCGTGGACCCTCACTCCTTCCACTCCTATGATGTGTCCCAAATACAACATCTCCGTCATCCCAAACTCACACTTGGAGAGCTTAGCATAGAACTGTTGCTCCTCCAAGATATGAAATACTGCCTCTATATGCTGGAGATGCTCCTCCCAAGTCCTGTTATATATCAATATATCATCAAAAAAGACCAACACAAACTTCCTCAGATGACTGCGGAAGATATGGTTCATGCATGACTGGAAAGTAGCTGGGGCATTAGTTAGCCTGAAAGGCATGACCAAAAATTCAAAGTGGTCGTAATGGCACCTGAAGGCAGTCTTGGGAATGTCCTATTCCCTCATGCAAACCTGGTGGTACCCGGATCTCAAATCGATCTTTGAGAAGAACTGGGTTCCTCTTAGCTCATCCATCATCTCATCAACCCGTGGTATGGGGTACCTGTTCTTCAAGGTCTTCTTATTTAGGGCCCTATAATCAATGCACATTCTCAATGTGCCGTCCTTTTTCTTCACCAACACCACCGAAGAAGCAAAAGGGCTGGTGCTAGGCCGAATATGTCCAAGAGCCAACAACTCCTGGATGGCCCGCTCAATCTCATCCCGATAGGCCTTGGGGTGCCTATAGGGTGTGGTAATAACAGCTTGGATGCCCTGTTCTAACTCAATAGTGTGCTCAAACCCTCGATCTGGTGGTTGTCCCGGCAGTATCTCTCCAAATACTGTCTCATACTTGTCGAGGATGGCCTGTATATCTGGATGAACTTCCTGCCTGGTAGCCCCTGCCACTGATGCCCGCAACTCAACTGCCCACTCTATGTCTCCTTTCCGGAATTCTGCCTCCATCCGGTGAGCTGAAACAGTCTGAAGTGGGTAAGTTTGCATCCCACGTATCTTCTCATGCTTCCCGGTCTTCTTGTCATCCCATTACATCTCCATGGCCTCCCAATCTGTGGTGACTTTTCCCAAAGTAATCAGCCACTGTACACCCAATACCACATTGGTTTCTGGTATGTTAACCACGAAAAATTGGTTGGTTACTGTGTAGGTTCCCATCGTTACAGCCAATTCTGGAACATACCTGGCACACTGCATCGTCTGATCCCCTGGGACCAATACCGAAAATCCATCGAAACTTTCTATCGGTATGCCTCTCCTCTCAACCATCTGTGCATCAATGAAGTTGTGGGTTGCCCCACTGTCTACTAGGATTGAAACTCGCTGCCCACGTACTGTCCCTTGGACTCGTAGTGTCAGATACTTGGGTACTCCTCGTAATGCTACAAGGGTCCCCCCTGTGGGTGCAAAGGATGTACCTCTCGCCTCTGAAGGTGGGGGTGGAAAATTATCTTGCTCCTTCTGATTGTCTCCTGCCTCCCCAGCCTCATACTCATCCTCTTCCCCGCTGCTCTCGGATAAGACCTCAATAAAATGTGCTTTTCCAGCAACACATTTGTGTCCTGGTGCCCATGGTTCCTGATAGGTAAAGCACAACCTCTTATTCTTCAACTCCCTCTGGGCATCATCATTGAGATGTACCCTCCCCTGATTCCCCTTTGGAGGTGGAATCCTTACATCCTTCCCCTTTGGCTAGAAAGCTGGTTTCTGGGGGTAAGATGTCTTGGTCCGGGGTAAAGCATCCTGCAAATCCCTAGTCCTGCCAATGGCATCCTGGAGTGTGGCTAGTCTAGTGGACCTGACCAGTCCTCGAAGTGGCTCTGTCAACCCTTCCACAAGCATATAGATCATCCGTACTGCGGATAGATCTGGTACCATTACTGAAATCATTAGGAAATCTGCAATATACTTTTCAGGATTCTCGGTCTATTTGAGCCTTGTTAGTTCAACAAAGTGCTCCTCTGGTTCCTTCCAGTCGAACCTCTCAATCATTCTTCGAGTGAACTCGGCATAGGTACTCACAGAGGAATGCCCAAGCATCACCCTTCCATGGAACCACCAATCCTGAGCCTCTCCCTCCAAATGTAGCATGGCCACCTTGATGGCCTCTACTTCTTCCATCTGGTTGAGCTGGAAATATAAATCTAGCTTCTCCACCCAAGACTTTGCCGAACTATTTGATGATCCATAAAACATAGGTAAATGGAATCGTCTTGCTGTACAATGGGTATCCCCATCATGGTAATGTCTGTGCCCTTTATGATGGTCTCGGGGTTTGCTATCCCGCTTGATCTGAACAAAGTCTTTAAATAAAATGGCATCCCTAAACTCTTGCCCAGCTGCCTGGTACTCAGCAAAATACTCACCTATACGGTCTGGTTCTTCTTGTGCTCCTGTCCCCGTATCTGCACTGAGAAAAGTGGGCATAGTGGCACGAATGGGGCCATGTGATGCCTGGTACAAAACCACAACCTTCTCCTGCAAATGGTGGGATGTGTCTGATCCCTCATCAACATGGAAACCCTTTGGGATTTCACGCTGCTTAGCCTCTATAGCCGTGAATCTCTGTCCCATCACTTCTATCTGTCTTGCCAGGTCCTGCACTGATTTGAGGAGGGCTTCCCCAAACTGTTTCACATCACTATCATCCGCCATGGGCTCTCTCCGCTCTGCTTATATCGCAGGCTCCTCCTGTTCTGTGTCCACCACCCGAACGCAGTCTCCTTCTCCATAGGTGTTCTTCAACCTACGCTCAATATCTCTATACTTCCTACCTCTGTGACAGACGTAGGGTTTTTCTTCTGATGACATAGACTACTATCTCCACAGGCTGAGCCAGATCTATACTCTGATACCACTGTAATATTCCTTTTTGGGAATATTTGTAAAACACAGTAAGCTCTAACTAGAGATGGACTGGGAGGGAATTTACCATATATCTCACCTCTGAAAAAAGGATGAGGTCCGGAGGCTATCTGGCCCTTTCCAGGCTCTGTCTAAGAGTGTGGGAAAACACGGCAAGTGGTATAGAAATCTAGATGCAAAAGGGAAGAAATAACAAATTTGCAGTCATACAATATATATAAATCGTGCATAGATACTCAAGAAATAAGAGAAAGTTGAGCCATTTTATTAATTTGATAAGTACAGAGGAGTACAATCGGTGATCAAGGGACAACATCTAAATCTTGCATAAGGCAAGTCAAGATCTGTTCCCAGAATGTTGCATGGAGTGGCTGTATGTCAAATCTGCGTTACATGGGCCGGTTGTGCCTTAGATCTGCGTTCCCGCTAACGAAATGCGGCCATGTCACTGCCCAGGCATAATCCCTTGTGGATCTATGCTTTCCTCCGATCGATCTTGCCTCCACTATCTGTGAATCTACAATAATACGATCTCCCGTCGATCCAGAGATTCTCCAAAAGACGCGCGACTATTTCTGCACTTAATCGCCTATCCGCGATCCCCCAGAATTCAATCGGAGCTTCACCAATTCGGCTGCGTTCTACTATGTTGCAATTAAATATGTTGATCCCCCTCCACCGGTGTTGTGCCATTAATAAACGCACTGCTCCTTCACCAATACAGCGGATCGATAATCTTATTAAGATACTGACGGGATTACCTCACCCGAGCAGGAACTCGAAGTCCCCTGGGGCTGAGGGCGAGATCTCCGATCGGAGACACTCAATGCGCTAAACAGTGCTGCAGACAATCTAAACAGCCATCATGCTCAAGTCGCAATGACCGATTTCTAATTCATAAACTTTTCATGCCCCTCGAATGAAGAAATGCTCCTTTTTATACGGCGTTGGCCGCTCCTGAATCCTATGGCCACCTCAACCCACCATACCACGGTAATATGATACCATGGTAGCGCTCTTTTGCTGCGTGCCCCATTCGGCCCTCCTTAATTACCATGTGCGTCTAATTTTAGAGTGAGTCGTGGTCCTTTGACTCACGTTTATTCATAAGCTAACTATATAAAGAAAAATTGAAAAAAATTAATATTTCCAATTAGCTATTGGTAATTGGGAATATTACAACAAGTATGTGTTGTATTGTGATAGTCAGAGTGCCATTCACTTGGCAAAAAATCAAGCATTTCACTAAAAAACCAAGCACATTGACTTAAGGTACCATTGGATCCGACATGTGTTGGAGGAAGGACAATTATCTTTGGAAAAGATCCATACAGATAAGAACCCTGCTGATATTCTCACTAAGATTCTACCAAGAAATAAGCATGAGTTATGTAGAGGCATGGTAGGCATCAGTGTGACTTGATTCAAGACTCTTCATTCGGCTTCAAGTGGGAGAATGTTGATATGAAGCCGCATTCAAAACGCTGAACCAACGACCTCACCGACCTTGTCAACTCTCTGACAAACGACAACGCCGAACCTAACACACCGCCCAGCCGCTCAAAGAAACCGACTGCTGCCCACCGTGATTGACTATGTAATCATCTGTTTTTTCACATGCAGAATTAGCCCTCTTCTGCAACTATAAATTTGTATTTCCTGCCTCTGCCTGAGCATGTCAAGCCAAGCAAGGCAAGGCCTCTCTTGTAATAGAAATATGTTGTTTTATTCTCGAGTATGTGTGTTTATCTTAATTTCTCCTATCTCTCTGGTTGTGATTTTGTTCTAGGTTCTGATGTGCTGCTTTGTACCCATTAGAGTATTCTATTGATTTTGTACATTATAAAGAGGTTTGGAATTGTATAATGGAATTGTTTAATAAGTTGACATTGTATTTAATTAGTGCTTAACTAAATTTTGATTTTAAACTTAAATTAGTTTTATAAAGGGAAAAAAGATTAAATAAGAAATACAATTTGTAGATGTATTAGTTATTTGTGGTAAAATATTTAATATTTTAAATATTATTTTTATATTTAAAATTTCATTAAAAATATAAACTAATAATTGAAATTATAAATAATAATGAATAATTGAAATTATAAACATCAATGGTGGAAATTTTACAACTCATAAATATTAAATGTCTTTTAAAAAACTAAACTTATTTATATGTTAAATATATAATTTCAATAATAAAAGGTTAATGATTTTAATTACCTATTTAAATATTAAAAATCATATATCTTATATTTGAACTTTTCCGTAAGATATAATATCTAAGCTGCTCTATACGTCATTATTTAATTTTACACA
Source organism: Pinus albicaulis (assembly GCA_034641835.2). Lineage (NCBI taxonomy): Eukaryota > Viridiplantae > Streptophyta > Pinopsida > Pinales > Pinaceae > Pinus > Pinus albicaulis. Next base: position 234,394,285 of record CM076576.1, read on the forward strand.
TTAAAAAAAAATGATATTATATACTTTATTTTATTTTACCAAAAATAAATAATACCATTCTTATTAAACTAATAAATTTTTATTATTTAAATTATAACATTATTTTTATTAATTTATTTAAATAAAATTTATTAAAAATTCTATATATACCTCTCAATATGAAAATAATATATTTTATAATATAAATATAACATAAAGTTATTTCTTTATCCTTGTGTGTTTATATATTTATAGTGTCATATTTCCTTGCAATTAAAAAGCAGCCTCAATCACATATCAAATATCCATTATATAAACTTTATAATAACATATCAAATATCAATTATAATGTCATCCTTTTTAATGTTCTTAAAAATGGAAATAATATTTTCTAATGTATATCCTATGTTATTTTGATTTTTTATATATATAATATTTTTTATTTTAAATTATATGTTATTTTAAATTTATAATTTTTTTAAATTCAAATTATATTATTATTTTAAAATTATAATTTTTTTTAATGGATTTTGGATAGTTGATATAAAGTTGTTGGTTCATATATTAGACATGATGAAGATGTAGTCTTACCTTATAATTTTTTAAAATCTAAATTATATTTTTTTTTTCCTAAAAAAAAATCTCATATTTGTATTCATAAACTAAAAATAAATGCATTTTGCATATGCACTTCAAGTGCATTCCTAGGGATCTGCCCATTCCTAGGAATATGCCCCTATCCCACTTGAGGCTAAAAAGAAAAACATAAAGCTTTCCAAAAAAAAAGCCAAAAGGCCCAAGAGAGATATATACATAAAACAAAAAAAATAGAAAAATAATAAAGAATAAGATGAAGTATCACCAATCTTCCCCTTCTTTCCCTTCTTTATTTGGACCTGTTTCCATACCCCCAGATCATAGCAAACTAGGACCAAAACAATAGTACCTTCTGCAACGTTCAAAAGATGTTCTTTGTCCAAGTCCGAGCTTTGAGAAACATGGGCCTGTGTAGTGCCCCCCAAGCCATCCTTTGTGATTATATCGTTCGTATGTTGTTTTAACACCATATGCTCTTTTGAGTCTTCATATTCTGTATAGGAGAAACATCATTAATGGACACCACACTCCCTTGTAAGCCTTATTGTAACGAAACTTCCTCTTATGTTTGGGTTGGTTGGGTTACTGGGATATCTTCCTCCTCCTCCTTGGAATGTTAAGGCTCTGAGTATTGCCAGCCTTTTTGTTTATTTGTTGACCTTCTCTTCTTTTTTGGATTCTTTTTGGCCTGGGGACATGAGTTCTAAAATGACCTGTTTGGAAACATTCTTGGCATCTAAACGTTATGTTATCATAATAAGTACTTGTGTCCATTTCATATCCTTATATTTCAATAAAATGTGGTCCAGAAGACCTTTGCTAAGATCAATATCAACACAAATTCTGACAAATGTAAAAATACCTTTCTTTGTCATTTCATTATCAATTTTCTTGTATTTCCCAAGTGTGTTCCAAATATCTTCAATGACCGTGGGATGCTAGAAATGAAGGGGAATATTTGGAAGTCTTACCAAAACTAGCATGGTGGAGACTACCATAGTTGTGGCATCAAATTCAGGAAATCATGGAATAATGAAAAGCCCTGCATTTCCCTAGAACCATGGGACTCCATTCAATACATTTTCCAAATCTATTTTAGTATCAAATTGGACAATTAAATTTTTTTTGGAGCATAAGTAAACGTCACAATTTAGCGTCCAATGGGTTAAAACCCATTGATGTTGAGCCTCAGGTTTGGGCCAAAAACCATGAAATCTACATATTACAACCTTTGATTTGAGAGCAGAATAGAGAGTGTTTACCTCTGTAAAATTTACATCTATGGTCGGATCATTCCCCGTTTGGTCAATAATGTAGGACCCAGGGCTATTTTGAATCTGAGGTCCACTATTGTTCTAGGAGAGGTCGAATGGAGGTTAATTTCCTTTGGAAACACCCATATATGGCATAGATCCATTTTTTTGTGTCCTGGGACCTGTAGCACCGCCTCCTAATCACATATTTAGGATGATAATCGAGTTCTTGGAGATACCATATACACTTATTTGTGTACAGTCTTGAAGTGGTGTTCCTGCACAAATGAGGATCTGTCCCTCTGCAATAATATTCCACCTTTTCAATATACTCAGTTTCATGGTATGAGAATTTCCTATCGCATTGATCTACAATAGGGAATATTCCACCTTTTCAATATACTTAGTTTCATGGTATGAGTCTTGTCTATTGCATTGATCTAGAATAGGGTAGACTTTCCCTATAAAATTTTAATGATAATCTGGAAGGTAGAATACTCCATCTCATATAAAGGAAACGTAGGTTCCTTCCAAAGAAAACAAAAGTCCAATTTTTTTGGCTCATTAGACCAGCAAAATCCATAATTTCCCACCTTCATCATCACTAATGCGCCCAGAATATGTCCCACAAAGAATAATGAATGGACCATGATGTCCTATAACAATAATAAAGGGGCACAATGAGAGCTCCCAGTCATTAGTAGTTTTGGTCCTCCACTGGTGAGTGAAACATACCCAAAACCCCGCGAGCATTTCCAATAGGGGAAACCAGTATTTTGGGAGTAATTTCATAGGTATGAGTCCCCATGAGGGAACACAGGACAACGATAATATATATAGTGACACCCACCCTAGCATAGCGCTTACACATGCCACATACATAAGCCTCCTCCGCCAAATAAAACCTCACCCAAAAAGCCCAAAAGTATATTCTATAATAACATAAATGATATGGAGAAAGAAAACCCCTCATGTAACAAAGGATATGTATACAAAAAAGGTTGTTTTTTGCACATGATTTGTTGCTCGCTTTATGGGAAATCACAAGTAATTATAACAAGCTCCCTTCTCTCTTTGCTAGTGAGCTTATTTATTGAAAATGTAATGATCCAATACAAATCCATCAAAAGGTCTTCTTGTATCTTTAACATTATTTTAAAAGATAATTTTTCATAGAAGGAAATGTTGTTCTCTAGATTTTTATGGTAAAAGAAAATTATTCTTCATTGGCTTCACATATATATCACTCTATTAAAAAAAAATCAAAATTATTTAATTCATAGAACAATTAAAGCATGGAGTTGGGTTACACTTTTTGGCGAAAAGAGGGTGCTTTTGGGTGGAAAAAACAAATCGAGCCATTTAATTGTTTGATCGAGCTATAGCGCTTGATCGAGCTGTTTATATATATATATATAGCTACTGCGGTTTGCGCGTGCCATTTGTACAGATCGCGGGCAAACTACGAGCTTGTCTGAGAGTGTGACAATAGCTTGATTGAGCAATGGAGCTTTCAAATCAATCTTTCCAACCACCCTGCTAAAGTCGTAGAGGCTCAAACAAAGGTAGGAATTCTATCCTTTGTCTTTCTTATTAGCTTTTCTTTTGCAAAATTAAACAAAATAATTAAAAGAAAAAAAAAACCATGTAAACCAATTAATTAAAAAAAAAAAAACAAACAACCAAACAAAAACCACAAAAAAACATTCAAAAAAACTTAGAAAATCACAAAACCAACCAAGAAAACCATTTAAAAAAAAACCTTCAAAACAACTTAGAAAACACTTCGAAACCACCAAAAAACTATAATTGAGGCTTTAAATGTGTTTCTTACTTGCAATTTTTTGTTTATTAAATGCATATTTTCTGATTATGAATGGAAAAAACATAATTTTCTAATTATTTTTGGTTTTAAAGCTTCTCTTCACGAATTTTGTGAAATAAATTTTCAAATTTTTTTAATTTTTTGTTATTTAGAATGCATTTTAATTTTCTAACAAATTTGACTGAAAATATACCCCAAAAAACTCCAAAACAGAAAACAACCAACTATAACCAATAAATAAGTAAATTAGGAGCTTGAGATTGACATGATGAATATGGTTACTCATGGTCAACCTGTATTTATAAAATAAGAAATTTTATTTTATTTTATTATTTTAAATTAAAAATAATGTATATTTTAAATATTTTTTTTAATAATAAATTTTAAAAATAAAATATTAATCTTTAAAGTTAACAATCTAAAAAATATAAATTGTTATGCATATGTAACTAACTAAAAACTATATAACAATATGTTCACTATATATAACAAAATAGTCATAGTCTAGCTAGTCTGCTTTTCTACCCTGAAAATCATGGAAATTTTGGCTATTAGCTCCCTGTAATTTGCAATATTGGCAAGAACAAGTGGCAGGGAACCACATCAAACCACTTTGGAGTCCAAGGACCTAGCCTTCGTGGGCTCAGAGAGGGCTCTTGCTGTGTTTATGACTAACTTATTTAACTTTATGCTTATGTTCTTCTGATTTTAGGCTAGTTATGAAGTTTTGGGGTTGTTTGTATTTTATTGATTGAGTGATTGATTGCAGGTTGGACAGATAGAATGTGGGAAGCTTAATCCATTGGGCTATGGAGTCATAAAAGGTTTAAATTGTACATCAACTCTTCAAGGGTTTTCATAGGGTAAGATAACTATATCAAATGGATCTTCTTAGGTAAGATGAATATGAAATGACAACAAGTTTGTGGATTCAGTAAAACTAAAGGGAAATTAAAAATCCTTTAACTATACTTCAACAAGAAAAGCCTTTAAGATAACATTTTGGTAAAACTAAGGAGTAGGACGCCCCTGAATTCTTTAGTCAAAACTTTACCGAGAAAGCCTCAAGAAAACAATCCAATAATACTAAAGAGTAGAACACCTTTGAATTATTTAGCTATACTTTCAGATAGAGAAAACATTCAAGATAACAATTCAGTGAAATTAAAGAGCAGAACACCTTTGAATTCTTTAACTAAACTTCAAGAAGGCCTTTAAGATAAATATTTTGGGAGAAACTAAAGAGCAGGACACCCCTGAATTCTTTAGCTAAACTTTACTAAGAAAATATCAAGGTAACAGCTGAGAGAAACTAAAGAGAAGGATACCCATGAATTCTTTAGCTAAACTTTGCAGATGAAAACATACAGATAATAATAACAGACAGATTTAAGGTGCCCCAAACAACATATCTCAATCTAAAATTTATATTCTATTATCAGAAAAATTGATGTACAATATGGAAAACAGGGGGGAAACAGTGACAAAGAGGGATAACATCACCATTAACATAGCTCAAGAATCCTGTGAACGTGCTTGTATTACTGATGTCCAACTCAAAACAGTTACAATGCTCCAATGCAATAATCTTTGCAACTCAAAGTCTTGATCAAAATCCAACTTAGCAGCCAACCAAACAACCAACAATAATAATGAACAATACATGCAGTATTTAACTGCAAATGAAGAGGTTTCCCTAATCTAAGGTGACAGATTAATATTTACTACAGAGCAAATGATGTTTGACAATTGAGACTGTTAGACTCCTATACCAATATGTGTCATATTTCATGATTGACTTGATGAGCTATGTAATATGTTCATACCTTTTCTTGTTGCAAAGGTTTTCCATATTTTCAAAAAATCAAAAAATTTAAAAAATGTAAAGAGGGTATACCCTAAAAGAAAAATCAAAGGGTAAAAAGAATAAAAATGGCCCAAAAAAGTAAAAGAAAATGAACCCCACCAAAAGAAAGGCCAAGGAAAGTGTGCAAGTCTAAATGCCACTACTTTTTGCTCTGATGTAATAAACAAAATTGTGTGCAACTTGTATCCTATGCCACAATTTATGAACAGTCAAACAGTCTAAACTTGGCTAGTTCATCTTTCAATTTCATGTTTTAGAAATAGAGAATAAAATCTGACCAAACTCTTTAATCTTGGCAGATAAGTAGATAGGTAGAGTAAATAAAATGAGCTCAACAGTTTAATCTGAGCCCTTGGATGTAATAAGGCTAGAATTAGATAGGTTTCCATATGTAAAAGAAAAGTGTGATAAGGGTTTGCCAGTCTAAGTGCACCCTAATAAAGAAGAGAAAACGATAGGGTAAAGTAGGTAGGGTAGGTAGATGTTGTTGCAGAATTACATATGATGAATGATGGTTCTAAATGTGTTCAATTGTACTTTCATCACAAGTGCAAAGGCAGATACTACATTGGAAAAAATTCACAGCAAAGCAAAGTCAAGATTATTAACTTCCCCTTCATTTTTCCCTAAAAAATTTACTAATTTCCCTAGGCACTAAGGTATTTGAAGATTAAAGGGACTCAAGGCATTTCCTTGACTTTTGGAGGGACCGGACCCTAGGCCCAATAATTGGAAAAAACCTAAGTATTTAAGATCATTCATCATCACACTCATTCATTTCTAAAAAAAATCTTTTCCTAAGTAAAATCCCATTTTACTTAGGAAAATCATACAATATTCCATAAAAAACCCCTTTTCATGCAAGCATAAGTTAAATACATTGTTCTGATGTTTTATACTTAGCGTTATTCATTTGTCATATTAACTTCTAAATTATTATTTAAATCCCTATTGAAATAACCTTTTCCTATAGAATATAACTCCTCTTATATAATAGCCCCAAAAACCTATATATTATAATTTTAGCCAAAGTTAATAAATCCCACGTGTTTAAATAAAATACCCACTTTATAAATCCCTTTGGCTAAATATATCTTTATATAATTACCCCGCCCCCTATGGTAAGCGAATCGCATTGATTTAAATTACCATATAATAAAAATATATCAAAAACCTTTAAACATATGATTTATATGTTTAAAACAAAAAATAAACCCGTAGTTTAATTCAAACCAAACTTTGAAACAACCCATCCCTCGCGCATTTTTTATCCCCGACCCTCATCATACAAAGGGATTAATTAATCCTCACGATTAATTAATAACCTCTCCCGCCAATGAAAACGCTCCCGATAAGATTAATGTAAAAATGATCGTGTCGGGCCCGCCTGTTAAGTCCCTGTCATCTCAACACTTCGACCACCGTCCGATCAACTGATCCAAGATCAACGACCATTAACGATATCGCTAGCCATCCGCATCCGAACGATAACGCGTGATGGCCAAGCGGTTTTCTGGATGGTACTAAGCCACGCGTCGTTCATCGTATGGAATCGATGTCCGTTCGCTTAAAAACACCTTTCCCCAAAAGCGGTGCGATTGCGTACCACTTACCGCATCCCACTAACAACAAAACTTCACATCACCAAGTCAGCGCCATCTGTCCACTATTCATTCATAGCTTACCTGCCAATATCAACCGTTTACCCGTTTAAACACAAACACCCTAGTGTTGCTCATTTTCACCTGATTGTGTAGTAAAATCCTTTGTAACCCAGCTGCACCACCTGAAGCCTCTGTTAACCAATTCGAGCATGGTTTACCTCCCAAAAATCATTCTAGATTCACTCCACAGACCTCTCAACATCAAATGAAACATTTTCGACCTCCCCTGCAAACCAATGCTTTCTTAAAAATTTGTTTTGTTTTACAGGTGATCAGAAGACCACATCCTTGGATAAACAGTCTTAATACTAGTCATAAGACTTGTTTACTCCAAGAGTGTTATCAAATCTATTCAAACAAATATGGAAGATAAAACATGCAGTTGAAAGACAATCAAAGGAAACAGGAGATTAAACGATTTACTGTTGAAACAGACAGTAAAAACCTAAACTACACAATGAAGGTAAAAGGACACAGTAAAGAACAGTCAAAGAGTATCAGGATTAAAGAGTATCAGATTGAATACCAAGTCAAGTAAATCAGCTAGCATGAAGATAAATAGCAGGGAAGACAGTTACAAAACAGAACGTACAAGTTCATGACAAAGTGAAGACAGATAAAAAATAGAGCGGTAAAAAGTAAAAAGTAAACAGTAAACAGTGAAAGTAAAATGAAGACATTAAGGATTAATCAAAAATGAAAATACTTTCACCACATTGAATTTTGTCTAAAGTGAAAGTAAAATAGTCAAAAGAACAAAAAAGTGAAAAGATAAAAAAAAAACAACAAGAAGGAACATTTTTGCAGAAATTTCATGTTTTAGTCATTGTTTTGAAGAAACAATTGTGATCAATCCAAGATGAATTTTGAAAAAATTAAGGAGGTTTATGTTCTTAAGAATACCATTTACAAAAACATATCTCACTTTTCTAACAGATATTATGGTTTTTGAAATATTAAATAATGTTGGAAAGCATTGTTTGCAGAAAATACCAGTTAAGTCATCATTGTGCAGAGAAGATTGTGGTAAATAAAAAATACATCATACAAAATTGAATGAGGTTTTTGTTCCTAAGAGACCCATATACAAAAACCTATCTCACTTTTTTCACAGTGATTTCAGAATGAGAGATACATGCACATCTTTACAGGCTATTTTTCAGACTCTGTAAAACTTTGTTTTACACATATTTTTACAGAGACTATTGTGCCCAGCTGGAGAGGAATTTTGGGAAAATGAAAGAATTTTATCTCACCAACATATTAATCCACAATAACCTCTTTCACTTTTTACATATCTATTACGGATTGAGAAATACAAAGATATCATTGGACCCCAAGTTTGCAGAATTGTTGGAGCAGAATGCACAAAGAAAGGAAGCAGTTAGTGACTTGGATGCATCATCATCAACTAAGAGTTGGATAAAATTCGAATTCTCCTCTTTTTCATCACCTATCCATAAGAAATAGTGCCAAATATATGCATTAGTTTGAGTGTCCTTTACTTAAGTTCTATTTATGAAAAATAGTTGGAGAGATTTGTGAACTAATCTTGATATTTTTTCAAGATATTTTAGTTTAGAATTTGTATAAATATTTCACTCTTGGAAGTATTTTGGGTGGATTCTTATACTTTGATGTAACATTGAATATTTTGGAATAAAGAGCTTTGGAGAAATTTTTCGTGGCAAAAATGGACAAGGAATTGAGGCAGAAGACTTTTCTCAGGATTCATGTGTCGAATGAAGGATCAATAAGTCATCTCTATCCCATGTTTTGAAGTTTCATATTTGTTTACAATATCATCTATGTTTCATTATCTTAATATTTAACGAAAATGATTAAATCAGAAATTACTTGGGTGTAATCTGATTTCAGTCGTTATTATTCTAAATGTTTTCTTCTAAACTAGTTTAAACAGTGAATTCTTAATTGCTCCTGTTTGTCTAGTTCATATATCTTTGGTTATTTAGTAAAGAATACTTAAATGCTCTTTATTGATAATCAATCTATTTCTCTTCTCTTGAATGTGTTGAAAGATTCTTTATTTCCTTTCATCCGTTTGAATTCCATTCCATTCACTTTAGATCTATAATTGTTTCTAGTTTGATTATCTTGCCCTGATAAACCATCTTTTGTTAAAAAACTTAAGCCAGTGCAGCCAATCCTTTGACTCCATTAGCCCAATGGACTGAAACTATTTGATCTTAATCTCAGCTAAAGAATTCTATCAACCTAAATTCAAACAAAACCCCTGGACTTTATAACTAGCCTAATACCTTCTAAAACAAAGCTAAATTATACATAGAGAGCCCTCTTTGGGTACAGATTGGCTAGATTCTGTACCTAAAAGATTGGTTTGTGGTTACCTCGGACCCCTTTCCTCTTCCAACAACTTCAAGGAAAATTTGAATGATAACAGAGACCATGCAAGGCCTAATGCCAAAATATATCTGACTGACTCACTGTAATAATAACTTTCAAATTAATTGTTGAGCTAACTTTAGGATATTTTTGACTATTTGCCTTTAACATTAACTTTACAATAACTTCTGAGTGGCTGTTAAAATATCTCTGACTGAAACATTAACTGAGGTAGCTTGTATTGAATCAAAAACTGGCTGTAGGTGGCTAATGTGACTGTGAATAAGCGAATGTTGAATGACCTTGACACCTGGCCTAGTCTTACTTATTGATTTAACCTCTGATTTGTCTTTAAACTCTGATTTGTCTCTTCCTTAATAATGGTCTCTCACTGTTTTATCTACTTTCTCTGTTTGAACTCTGTCTTCCAACTTTAACCTTTGAATAATCTTTTTATTCCTTTACCTTTCCTGTCACGGTGAATCTTTTAACGACCACTGTTCTTTAAATGTGTTCTTTACTTGTCTTCATCTTTGCCTGCGCAGTCACTGTGAAACTCTCCTTTTTCCATTACCATGTTATTTGAGTAAACCTTGTTTTCTTTGGGGTAATTTGTATGATATTTGTTGATCATGATCCATTTTTGCCTCTGATTGTTCATGCGTTCTTAATCCTTTGATGAATAAGGCTTCTGGATCGTCACCCAGAGAAACTTGTTTAAGAAATTTTCGGAATTAGAAATGAAAATTATGCATTTTCTTATACATCGATCACCTGCACAATTAAAAACAATTCGTTAATTAAAAATTGGATCTCGCAGGGTGGGGAACAATGGGGGCTTGCAGGTAGCAGGGAAATTTATGGAAAGAGTTCAGAAAATGGATGTTTTTGGTTTTTTGAGTTTAGTTGTAACCTTCCGGGTCTTTAGAAATGTTGCACGGGTTCATCGCAGAGATTCGGGGCTTATCGTAGAGACACAAGGTTTCAACATGTTTGAATGGGGTAAGTGGTTTTGTTTTAGGTGAGGAGGTGGTTAGTGGTTTATCGCGCAGGGCAAAAGTGGTGAGGCGGTAATTTTCACAGGGATGCGATAACACGGAGGGGCGACACGTGGAGGGGAGGAGGGTTGTGAAAACCGCCTATTTCGCAAGCCTTCCAAGGTTTTAAACCTCAGACGGTTAGAGTTGCGAAAAGGCATGTGGGCCATCATATCTTTTGGCAGAGATCGAATAACTGTCGGGCGATGGACCAGTCACGGGTTGATTTGACATGTGGGATCAGGGGTTTAAATGGAGGGGAGGGTTTAAAATAATGTCGGGCCCGGGGTAAGAATTTAAGCGGAAGCGCTTAATATAAGGTGGGACCAGGGTTATATGATAGCGGAGGGTAAGGGTTAGAAGGCAGGGGGTTAAAAACATATAAGGGGTCGGGTTTTTTTTAAATAAACAGGGTCTGTTTAAAAGAGTGGATCCCGAATAAATTAAATTTATTTTTAGAACAATGTAAAAATGGGTTTCTTACATTGTTTCAATGGAAGAAGGGGAATGAATGAAGGGGAGAGGATTTTAGCAATGGGAGTGGGGTTTTAGGTAGGGAAAGGGTTTAAAATGAGGGATTTTAGGGTCAAACATGAGATTTCAGGGTATGAGAGTGTTTGAGAAAGGTAAAATGAGGGATAATGGATAGGTTTAAATGAGAATAATGAAGGAAGTGAGATTTTTGAAAATAAATGATAGTCATGGAATATTATTTTCAGCAGACTATAGAAAATACACAGTCATCTAGTGATACTGTAGAATATAGGAGACTAACACGGACGAGGTTTTAATAAAATCGGGCAAGGATTTTTGTAAATCCAGGTAATCGATATCAAACTTCAATATTTTGGGTGCCTTTGAGGTTTTTGATGGTGTTGAATCCATTTCCACCATCAAAAACATGATTCAAACACTGCTACTACATTGTTTCTTAAAAAAAAATGTCGGGTTTCTAGCCACTTTTGGTCATCTGGGCAATTCCTCCGCCTTCGGAAACAACTCCTAACAAAATATTTAACTTATTTATATAAATTTTTTAACTATATCTAATTAAAATATTTAACATAACATAATATGTAACTATTATTTAATTATAACATCATATAGCTATATATTATAATTCTATATATAAAATATATAACATAGCATAATTTTACAACTATTTTACATAACATAAAATTATTTCAAACACACACACATTTATAACATGTTACAACATGACCATAACTATAGTTCATAACATGATTTTATAATTATATATATTTAACTAAATTATAACTTAGTTATAACATATCTATCTCTTATATATATATAACATAACATAACATAGTTCTATAACTATTTAACCTAACAGAACTATGTTATGTTATGTTATATATATATATATATATATATATATATATATATATATATATATATATATATATATAAGTTCATGTTCCAACAATGCATCATTGATCGATACATTAAATTCATCTTGAAAAGTGTATTTGGTCTAGTGAATAAAAGAAATTAGACTCTTTTCTAATTTGTACCATAGTGTTTCGTTAGGTAGTGTGTTATACAAGAAACATTGTCTTCATGTGCTTGCACCTAGTACATGTCATGTGTCAAAGTCAAACATTAAGAACTTAAATTCTATTGTAGTATTTGGTTGGCATGAAATTTTATTAGTTTTGTGAAAAAAATTATTTCAATTTTACACACACACACACATATAGGCGCTATGAATAAAATGCATTATTTATAAATTAGAAAAAGTGTGAAAATAGATCTGATCACTTCTTTGGATTGTGTTTTTATGGAACTCAATACTTTGGTTGATAAATTATCAGAAAATGGTCTCTAAAGTTTAGGACTTCACGTTGGATTATTATGCTTGAGTTTAAAAATGGATTTTTTGTCAATATTTTTTTCTTGGAATAGTTTGTGTATTATATGTAATATGTTGAGGAATCCAATATACGTGCCCCAATTGTAGGCCATCGCAGTACAAGAGGTTCTTTATACATGGTTGGGCTCATGATAGATCACGCAACCCAACAAGAGTTCATGTTCTCCTCGTAGATCATGCCTCTAACTCCATTCAGAGCGTCAAAAATAGTGTTTTTGTCTTCTTTGATGATCAACTACATCTAGTGGACCTTCTTCACCTATTTTGGGTACACCTCCTGCATTTTTAAATCATCTTTAAACTGTGTGTTTATGTCTTGAAATTGTCTTTAATTTGTAAATTTTCTTCAACTGATGTAGTTGAATTTAATGTATATGTTATTATGCTTCTAGTTTGTTAATTATATATATGTTAAATTATTTTTATGATTTAAAGGTCGTTAGCATGTCAAAGGTGAGGATCAAAGTGCAACATCGATCACTCCGTGGGATGATACTACAACTCATATCAAACTAGAGGATGTTATGATCCATCATACACTATCACAACAAAGATAGAGACTATACTTGCCAATTCACTGACTCATCCTACATTGTCTTTGATGTTGGATAACATAATTAGGTTTATCGAGACATATCGAAGGTTGGGCCCACATGGCCACATATTATAGTCCATATAGAGTATTAGGAGGCATGAGGTTAGAGGCCGAGATTCTTGAGAGGTGGTGAAAGAGGCCACCAAGGATATTGATGTTCGTGGGGAGTTGTTCGACATCCCTTCGGATCGCTCTACTAGACATAAAGGTTTGATTCCACTGAAATATTTTAGGAATGTTAATGCAACCCCTTTTGTGTATGATAAATTAATTGGAGCTTGGGGCCAATTCCCCCACCATGATCAGGTCACCATTTATTTTACCCAGAATTTATATATAAATTTCGTGTTACATATGAGGTTGTATTACACTAATACCGAATCTCATTATTATGGACTTGGCATGGGATGTACCTGTGAGCACGAGGGGGCTTGTAGGGACCATGGGCATGTACCAACACCTTCAAGATTCTTGCCACTATCATCTTGGAGCTTAGTATTATAGACAAAGCTAAAGGAGTTGTCGCAACTCGGTGGTGAGACAAGGGAGACTATTGTAGACAACATGCGTACGTCATTGGCTAGTGCACATGTTGCATTGGATGGAGAGATTAGGAGACCACCACCATTTCCTTGTGACCCACCAGTGCCCTCATACGGTGATGCATTTATCACGAGTTTACTCTTTTACCAGATTTTGACATATACATGTATGTATCATGATGAAATTTGTGAGACTTGGAGGGTGCATGACCTACGTGACATAGACCATATATATATATATATATATATATATATATCTATATATATATATATATACACACACACACACACACACACACACACACACACACGAAACTTTTGCATCTTATTGTCAAATTATGCATAACTATTTATATTAAAATTTTTAGTTCATATTAGATTGCATTTATATTAATAAGCTCACGATAACAGGTTGACACATACCAACTACATGGATGAGTTTATGAGGTCATCTGAGGGGGCAGTATCATCTAGGCCATCCTCGACCAGAGCATGTTTCCATGGATTCTCCTCCACCTCCACCTTATATGTTCACTAATGTGGAGGAGAGTCACTATGTGCAACTACATGGACCATGAGTTGAGGTAAAAAAAATTATTCCTAATATTTCAACATTTTATTTGTTTAAGTTACACATATATGCTAATTAATTTTTAGACTAATTAGAATCAGTCATTTCCATTGTGTACACAGGCCTATATGCAGAGCATCGTTGATGCCATTATTATGTGGATACATGATTGGGATGTTAGGTTTAGGGGCACTGATGATGTGGGTCCATCGATGCAAGCCCAAATCATCAAGCCATAGGGCAAGGGAGCACCAAACCCAGATTCATGATCAGACCCCCATCCTATCTGATTTTCATTTGGACTCGACCGAGTTTAGTAGATTCATGTATATGTAATTAAAAATGTGGTTCAAAATGATTTATTTCCATATTGTTTATTTTATACAAATAATGATCTGATTAGTATGAATTTGAACGTGTTATATTGCAGCACCAAATTATGGAAACTTACCTTGCGTGGCAGAACTCACATATGAGTTTTGGTGGTAATGAACTAACATAGGATTTCTTGTGGTACTAAACTAACATAGGAGTTCTAGTGGTACTTAGAGTGTCATAGTTTGTAAATTTTCAGGCTAATTTCATAAGACACATTCACATGTGTGATACAAACTTTGTATAGTTTCATACATGGACATTTTATGGATGTACATCATGGACATTATTATAGTTTATGGATGCTTATTATTTCAGTTTATGGATGTTCATATGATATTTGTATTTATATATTTTTTCATATAGATAGTTTATTGATACATGTATTCACTATTTCAGTGTATGGATTTGTATTAATCTTATTTATGGATACTCATTATTTTTTGAATTTTATAGATCTGTTAAAATTATTTCGCTAATTTAATCATTTTTCTATATAGTATAACTTTTATTAGTAAAATATATGTTCAATTTTTATTTCCAATTTCATAGACTAAGAAAATAAGTATAGTCTTAAGTTATGATGCAAGTCACTTTGATACTTAAAATTATCTTAAATATATCATGTATCAATTAAATACTTAACATGGAAATAATTCCAATATTTCTTCATATTGTCTTGTAGAAACTGTCCTTTAGTGCAATCAACAAGTTGTTATTACAATTCAATTTTAGAAATAAATTATTTGCATTACTAAGTCATCCATGTATATATATATATATATATATATATATATATATATATATGAAAATGTTTGTGACCCACCCATATACCATTGCAAGGACAACTTTTTAAGTATTTCAATCAATTTCTTATAACAAGGTTCAATTAAAAAACAAAAATAGGATTGACATAAGTTTTATTCAATTTTAATATTAAAAGATGTCATGTGAACAACAAATAGGTTTTATTCAACATTATTTATTTTGAGATTATCTTCAAGATCTAGTCATGACATGATATAATTCAATCGTATTGAAATTTATTATATAGGTCAAAAAACAATATATGACAACATTTATATAATTTTATATAATGTTATCAAATTTCCTAAATTTACAAGTAGTTATCCAAGTATTTAAATCAATTCCTTATGATGGAAATAAGTTTTATTCAATTTTTAAAAACTCAAATATGATTGAAATAAGTTATATATTCAATTTTAAGAGATGTGGAGATGTAAAATTTACAAATACAAGTTTTATTCAGTTTTATTTTGTTTGAGGTTATCTACAAAAGCTTAGTCATAATGCATGTCATTAATAATTTTTTTGTGCTTACACTGAAATCAATGCACAATGTTAAACTAATTACCTTGAAATTAATGTACACTGTATATCTAGTTATATCATTTACCATAAATCAACATCTTCACTGAAATCAATACATCTAATGCAAAAAATAAAATAGGATTAGAAATCGACATCTACACTGAAATCAATGCATCTAGTGATAACAATCAAATAGGATTATGAATCAACATCTACACTGAAATCAATGCATCTAACGCAAGCTCAATAAAAAAAGATTAGAAATTAGCATCTTTAATGAAATGAATTCATCTAATGCAAAAAATGAAATAGAATTATAAGTCAAAATCTACATAGAAATAAATGCATCTAATTTTCAAGAAATCGAATAGGATTAGAAATCCATATCTATACACTGAAATTAATGCATCTAGTGCAATAAATTTTCATCCCTTTCTCTCCCCCCTTTGTAACACCCTCCTCCTGCATTTACCCAGGCTAACCGGTCCAGCGGGGTAAATAGGTGATGAAGAGTTAGTATGATATGATTAAACTCCGTAAGTGCAATTAAGGAAGTGGAACCGATGAACCAACACTTCACAGACCTCCCTCGGGTGCTACAGGACCCCCAAGAGCTAATCCACCACTCCAAGTGCCAAACCCATAAGTTAACCTAGCATTCCAATGAATTAAACCCCCATTCACTCCCATGA
Organism: Pinus albicaulis; assembly: GCA_034641835.2. Classification (NCBI taxonomy): domain Eukaryota; kingdom Viridiplantae; phylum Streptophyta; class Pinopsida; order Pinales; family Pinaceae; genus Pinus; species Pinus albicaulis. Next base: position 234,410,872 of record CM076576.1, read on the forward strand.
CAAGGCATGCATGCAACTAGAACCCTTCATTCGCTCCCACAATGCCTACAAGGGAGATATTGCAGTCTTTTCCAACTAGTTTTGTGCTAAAGACTGCGATATTTAAGCCACTTTTTAGGGCTAGTATCCAAACCACTGCCCGAAACTTGATAAGTCTCTCCGAGACAATAAATGACACCAAGAAAAATCCTCTAACACAAAACTTGATTAAGGACTTGACCTAACCAAGCCCAACCATGACAGTTATTTCATCAAACACATGACGAACATGAAATATACAAGTCATAAATACATATATAAACATAGGAGTGTCATACTTATATGAGAATCTTCATGAAGGATTGATGCCTTCTCACATTTGCTACATTATCATCTGTTAGGTCATGCATTCAATAACTAATCACACATTCATCTAACATGTCAAGAGATGTAAACAATAACCAACATATAACCAACAATAACCAACATATAAACCAAGGCAAATCAACCATAATGTCACAATCATAATAAAAATTTATGCTCATAGATAACAATAGAAAATGCCTCTTATTAATATATAAAATTCCAACAAAGTCAGGGACTTCCACGTACAACCCGACCATAGACAAGGCTAAACCAAATATTTCTTTCAGCCAGTCACCCTCGTGCCATATTCCAAGCATGAATGTGCAATCTCATGGAACACATCAAGCACAACCAATCCAGGGCTTCTAGAGGCCAACCACCTCAACCCTTGACCAGTGATTCCACCTCATGGTCGGACTTCACTAACCATCACCAGATCATTCTCTACCCAAGTTTTCCAGGGATCTAGATCATTTTTTCCAACTAGGGCTTCTAGGACTAGTAACTCAACCCAAAATACCGTCAGGCTTCAGATTGTTTTCCCAACCAAGGCTCTAGGACTAGTAACTCAACCCACCAGGGGCTCCAAATTATTTTTCCAACCAAGGCCCCAAGACTAGTAACTCAACCCAAGTTGTTACAACGCTCTAGAGTTTTTTTCCAACCAAGGCTCCATGAACTAATAAATCAATACACAACCAAAGGAACATGAGAACCAACCAAAAAAATAAAGGGAAAGACTCTTAAAACACCATGGCTATCTAGGAAATGGAAAGCATAGGAAAAACATTTTTCAATCCAGGAAACCCTTCATGTCAATGATAGATCATGACCAAGAAACCACATGCATATGCCATGCATGTCAAAACTAGAAAGGAAATCATACATGCAACTCGGTACCTGAAAGAAAAACCAATTGTAGTTGTTGATATTGATGTCCTCTTTCGATTTCCTTATTTTGTTTGCCTTCGTTCTCCAAATCGAATGTATGCCACACTCCTCCAATAGTGCTCCAATAAAACTCTAAGTTTCCAAGAGTATGAGAGAGAAAATAGAATCAAAGCCATAAGTGAACTAACAAAATTCTGAGCAAAATCTTGCCAATTAATCCTCATAAAAATTTTTATTAATGAGACCTTTATTTTCTTCAGTTTCGATTATTTTCCTTCATTTTCCTCCTCACATGCAGCCTATGACCTTCCACCTCCATTTTCTCTTATTTTCCTTTATTTCTTAAATAAAATGCCTATAATGCCTCTTTTCCTTTCCAAAGCCTTTGCCATTTCCTTTTCCAATTTCCTTTAGCCATAATGAACCGAAATGAACACCCACTAGGATGTTTTTTCCCACCATTCAGCTTGGAATAAGTGTCTCATGACCTTGTTTTGTATTTTTAACATGGATTTTTAACCAAGTTTGTTACAGAACCCTCCCCCTTGGGGGAACACCGTACTCGGTGCTCAATGACACCTACAACCAGTGAAACCACTGAAAAACAAAACATGTACTACTTATGGAGATTTATAACATAGTTTGTCACAGTATTTACAATGACCACTACTGAAAACATGACAAAAATATCATTTACTATAGTTTTATAACACGACTCATTATGATATTTACAGTAACAACCACATTTGTTTCAACCAATAAATAATCATACTGTCTATTGATATTTATAAATCTAGCTCAATACAATATTTACAATAATATACACATATACACATTTTCTCTAACCAACAAATAAAACAATACAATGTATGCAGCTACAACAAGGGAATCCAAAGGCTGACACCTCCACCCTCAAAAGTAGTACCAAGATTCACCTCCTGCCCGGGAAGTCTATAATCCACTTCTAGATCCAAGGTCTACATCCAATGTTCAATGCTACATTCCTTCTCCCCTTGTCCTCTTCAGTGAACATTTACCAACTCATTTTTCCATGTAACACTCCCAATGTACATCTGATTCCATTTGGAAATGATAATGAAAAAAAAAATCCATCCATAGCCTTCCCTTATCTGCTACACAGTCCCTCGGGAAATATTTTCACCCCCTTCCATGCAGTCACGCACCTTTCAAGTTCCATGGGAATCCCCTTCTCTGCTACACATTCCCTCAGGTGACCCCTCCCTTGGCAAGGTCTCCTCACATTGGAAGGTCCAAACACCAAGGCATATCCCTGCCTCAAAACCCTCATACTGATCATATCATGCTCTGTAGGTTTTAACCCTGAACATAAATTATCTACACACGAATCTTATAACAGAAAATAAACAATAGCGAGAGCATAAAACATAAAACAGATAAACACAGAGATTTTCCCCTGGATCCCAAGTTGGGACGACCAGCTTGATTTTTCATTATAATCCTTTTAGTGTTACAACACATATATATACATGCCGAAGCATACATAAACCCCAATCCATTAACCCTGGATTAGAACATAACCGTAGTTCCCTTGACCGGATCTACAAAATACCAGGGGCCGAAAACCATCATACCCAAAAACCATGTGCAAATTCATGCACAAAACATGGGTGGGTCCGCATATGAGTGGGACCGTATACCAAAAAAAATTTCGCCGGGGCGCTGCGCCGGCGCAACGTACAGCACGTGGGGCTAGTCGTGGAAAGAATATAACACATACCCAACATTCTCCCACTTGTTGTTTTCTTTCCACGGGGGGCCACATGAGAGCTTATTCATTTGGCCAATTCTTCAACACCCATTCTTTCTCTACACCAAGAGAACTTCTGAGTGCTCACAGACTTCGTCAATGCATCTACAACATTCTTCAAAGTGTCCACCTTTACCAGTAACACCCTTTTAGCCTCAACCATATCTCTAACAAAGTGATATTGAACATCAATGTGCTTTGTCTTTGAATGATAAGCAGGGTTCTTAGCCAAGAAAATTGCACTTTGGCTATCACAGTCTATCCTTATAGCTTGTTGTACCAACCCCATAATTGAACACAATCTCTGAAACCAAACTGCTTCCTTGCTTGCATGAGTGGCTGCTATGTATTCTGCCTCTGTAGTTGAAAGCGCCACTACAGACTGTCTTTTACTCATCCAACTGACTGCACCTCCAAATAGGCTAAACACATACCCACTTGTAGATCTTCTTTGGTCCAGATCTCCAGCCCAGTCTGCATCAACAAAACCACGAATTTCCAACATTCTTTCTAATCCTGGTCTTCCCTGGTAGCACAAGCCATAATCACTAGTGCCACGTAAATATCTGAAAACCCGCTTCACTGCTGTCCAATGCTCCTTCCCTGGGTTTGACATAAACCTGCTCAATACTCCCACTGCATGTGCAATGTCTAGTCTAGTACAAACCATTGCATACATCAGGCTACCCACTGCACTTGCATATGGAACACGGGACATATCCTCCTCTTCTTCTTGTGTCTTGGGACACTATTCAGCAAATAGCTTTACACCTACAGGAATATGAACTTTCATCGGTTTACTATCCTACATATTGAACCTCTGCAATATAGTCTTGACATACTTCCTCTGGTTTAACCAGAGCTTCCTCTTTTCCCGATCTCTCTTAATTTCCATGCCCAAAATATAGTTTGCAGCACCAAGATCCTTCATGTCGAATTTGGAGAATAGTTAGGTCTTCAAATCTTGGATAATTTCTTTGTCATTTCCAATCAACAACAAATCATCCACATACAAGACCAAATAAATAACACGGTCACCAATTAATTTAAAATAAACACAGTGATCCTCCTTGCTTCTAGTGAAGCCAAGTCCCCGTATAAAGGTATCAAATTTCTGATACCACATCCTTGGTGACTGTTTTAACCCATACAACGACTTCTTCAACCTGCATACCAGGTCTTTCTTACCCTTCACCATAAAGCCTTCAGGTTGCTTCATGTAGATCTCCTCTTCTAGATCCCCGTGAAGAAATGATGTCTTCACATCCATCTGTTCTATCTCAAAATCAAATGCAGCAGCAACAGATAAAAGTAATCTAATAGAAGTAAATTTGGCAACAGGAGAGAAAATATCACCAAAATCAATTCCTGGCACTTGGAAATAACCTTTTGCTACCAACCGAGCTTTGTATTTCTCCACCTTTCCTTCTACATTCATCTTCTTTTTAAACACCCATTTTCTCCCTATGGGCTTCCTTCCAGCCAGCAACTCCACCAGATCCCATGCCTCATTTTTGTGCAAGGATGCCATTTCATCAACCATGGCCTCCTTCCAGAGTTTTCCATCCTCTGAGTTTGCTGCCTCCCTAACAGTTCTGGGATCATCATCAGTTATAGTTAAGGCAAAACCTGAACAGAATGCAGATGGACTATACCTTTCTGGTTGCCTTCTTTCCCGAACTGATCTTCTCAAAGCTGGGGTTTGTGGCTCTTCCTCTTCTGAATCTTCTTCTATTGTAGAGTCTGATTCATCCTCCTTTAGCTCAAACTCTATCTTCTCAGGTTCCTTTGGTAGGACTTCATGTTTAACAACATCTTTCACTTCTCTAAACACCACATCTCGGCTGTACACAACCTTCCTTGTTTCTGGGTTCCAAAGATTGTAACCCTTTAAACCATCCTTATACCCAATAAAGATGCACCTTTCAGATTTATTATCCAACTTGGTCCTTTTCTCCTTTGGAACATGTGCATATGCATCACATCCAAATACCCTTAGATGTGAAAGAGAGGGTTTCTTACCAGTCCATACCTCATGTGGAGTCTTATCCTCCAACACTGATGAAGGTGATCTGTTAACTAAGTAACATGCAGTCTCCACTGCCTCTACCCAGAATTCTTGTCCTAACCCGGTACCACTGAGCATGCTTCTTGCCTTTTCCATCAGTGTTCTGTTCATTCTTTCTGCAACTCCATTTTGCTGAGGTGTGTATGGAGTAGTCTTCTGCTGTGCTATACCACACTTCTTACAGAACTCTTCAAATTCCTTCTTGCAGAACTCCCCACCATTATCTGTCCTCAGCACTTTTATCTTCTTCTCTGTCTGGTTTTCCACCAGAGCCTTAAATTCTTTAAATTTGTCAAAGACTTCAGATTTCTTCCTCAAGAAATATAATGTATTCCTTGAGAAGTCATCTATGAATGAAACATAATACACAGACTTTCCCAGTGATGGAATTGACACAGGTCCAAACACATCACTGTGCACAAGTTCTAATATCTTGTTTGCCCTCTTAGCACAAGAAGGAAAAATCACCCGACTCTGCTTCCCATATACACAATGTTCACAGAAATCGAAATCCAGAGAGCAATTAGACATACCTTCTACCATACCATTTCTATGTAGTATCCGAAGGCCCTTCTCTCTAATATGTCCAAGCCTTTGATGCCATAGCATGGTCTTTTCTCCAGAGATAGCTAAGCTTTCCGCTCCATTTTCAAGAACCACATAACTGTTACACCCATCAATAACAGTGCTACCTTGTAGCTTGTACAGAGTTCCAGTCCGAACTCCCCGCATTAATACCAGTGCTCCCCGAACCATCTTGCAGGCATCTTTCTCGAACACTGTTTTTACACCTGCATCGTCCATCTTGCTTACAGAAATCATATTTCTGGCCAATGTAGGAATATGCAGAACACCAGGAAGTGTTCTAATCCTCCCACCTTGCAGCTTCAGCTTGACCTTTCCACGTCCGACGATTCTGGCCTTCCTATCATCCCCTAGGAATACATCACCACCATCATATTTCTCATACTCGCAGAACCACTCCCTATGGGGAGTGAAGTGAAAAGATGCACCTGAGTCAATCAACCATGACTCATGATCTACATGTGTATTTGAAGAAGAAGCCAAATACACATCCCCACCTTCATCCGAGGTGGTTTTTGCCTCTGCAGAAGGAGCATCATTAGATCCCTTTCCTTTCTCAGGAGCTTTAGATATGCATTCCTTTTTGTAGTGTCCTTCCTTTCCGCATTTCCAGCACACCTTTACAAACTTTCCAGGAGATTTAGATCTCCCTCTAGATTTAGATCTCCCACTCGAAACCTTATTCTTGTTTCTGTTCTGGGACCTTCCTCGTACGGATAAGGCATCTCCATTCTGACCCTCCATATTTCTCCGTCTCATTTCCTCCGACAGCAAGGCTGAGACAATGTCATCAAAATTCAAGGTAGTTGTGTTGCTACCTATTGCAATAACCAGACTGTCCCACGAGTCTGGTAGAGAGCACAACAAACTGATGCACTTATCTTCATCTGAGATTTTAATATCAACAGACGACAGCTGACTTACCACAGTATTGAAGGCGTTCGGATGCTTTGTCACCGAGTCTCCATCCTTCATCCTCAGGTTATACAGCTTTTTCCGCAGGAACAACTTATTCACCAGAGACTTAGATTGGTACAAATTCCCAAGTTTTTCCCACAAATTCTTCGTCGTAGCTTCCCCAGATACATTCAACAATACTGAATCTGATACACACAACCGTATTATGCTCTTAGCCTTCCGATCCAGTTTCTTCCAGTCTTCATCTGACATTGTCGTTGGTTTAGTACCTGGATCTACCGCGATCCACTGATCTTTATCCACTAGCAGATCCTCCATATTGAGCTTCCACAACTCAAAACTCTGACTATTAAATTTCTCGATCTCTATCTTTCCGCCGCTCGCCATCTTCTTTCACCGCAAGAGTCGATCTCGTAGATCTCCCACTGAACAGGGTCTACCTCAGGCCCAAACAAAAAACCCTCAGCAGCAAAGGTGTCCCCTTGAAGCCGAAACAGCTCTGATACCAAATGTAGGTTTTAACCCTGAACAGAAATTATCTACACATGAATGTTATAACAGAAAATAAACAATAGCGAGGGCATAAAACATAAAACAGATAAACACAGAGATTTTACCCTGGATCCCAAATTGGGACGACCAGCTTGATTTTTCATTATAATCCTTTTAGTGTTACAACACATATATATACATGTCGAAGCATACATAAACCCCAATCCATTAACCCTGGATTAGAACATAACCGTAGTTCCCTTGACCGGATCTACAAAATACCAGGGGCCGAAAACCATCGTACCCAAAAACCATGTGCAAACTCATGCACAAAACATGGGTGGGTCCGCATATGAGTGGGACCGTATACCAAAAAAAATTTCGCCGGGGCGCTGCCACCCCCCCTGCCTTGCCCGGCGCAACGTACAGCACGTGGGGCTAGTCGTGGAAAGAATATAACACATACCCAACATGCTCATGGAAATAAGTGGACACGATTGGGTACCAGTGTCCCACAATGGCCCTCCTCCTAAAGTGCTTTACCAGCATATTATTTCCTGTTCCAATTCTTCTTACTGATGCTACTAATTCTTGCAGTCGGTTTCAACCATCCCAAACCAGGAATTGCATGTTTTCCTGTACCAAGCACATAACTTCCATTAGATTCAAAATAAATTAAAATAACTTCAATCATACCTCATTGGTGGCCCATCAATAAGGTACACCTAGAATTTTGTTCACCTCTTGTCGCAACAAGTCAAATTATTTATTTTATTAAATCATCATGTATAAACATATCACATCTAGTTAGCTCAAAACACAACCATCATAGGTCATAATCATGAATCACATGCAATAATTATAAACCATAATCATGAATCACATGCAATAATCATAAACCATAATCATAAATCACATGTAATCATCATAAGTCACAATGATAGATCGCATGCATAATAAAACTTAATTAAAATATTGATACTTATCCTCTTCAGTCCTTACTTCTTCCTTTGTTATTTTTTTACACACATTAGATTGGTTACCACACCTAGCAAGCACACAATGTATTTGCTTCTCTTCAATCACGTACACATACCCACGGTGTACATCACAACACATACATTCACACAGGACATACAACACCATAAAGTACATACGCCCACACCCAAAAAACATCACAACACATACACCTACACCCGGTATACAACATAACACATATATTTACACAAAGTACAACACAACGAATACACATGTCATGATACCACAACCACACAATGCACATACGTAGTACTGCATGCCCGCAACACAAAATGTATGACATGCAAAAATACCACATGTATACCAATACCATATGCATAACACGTACACAACACCACCTATACACAAGACCACTTGCACAACGCGTGGAAAACATCACATGTACATGACACCACCTGCACAACTCGTACACAATGTCACATGTACACTGCACCACCTGTACAACATGTACACAATACCACATGTACATAGCACCACATGCATGACACCACATGTACACAATGCCACATGCACAACATGTACACAACACCACATGTACAACATGTACACAACACCGCATGCACACAACACCACATGTACAATCATGCACACAACACCATATGTACATAAAACCATATGTATAACATGCACACAACACCATATGTACATAGTGTTGCATATACAGTTACATAACACCAAATGCACACAACACCACATATCTAACATACGTACAACACCATATGCACACAACACCACATATCCAACATGTGCACAGTATGATATGCACACAACGCTACATATCCAACATCTACAGAGCACCACATATACACAAAAATAGCACTGTGCATCCAAAACCACACTGTCTCTACTAAGAAACCTTGCTTCAAGTGTCTCTCTGTCATCCATGCTTATCCTAGCATGTCGCGGATCATGTTGTTTTCATTCAGTTGATGTATCTCTCAGCATTACTTGTCCAAAACATAGGAATAGTATAAAAACATAATATCAACTCATATCCACATAATACTGACCTCATAAATTTTTCAAGGCTACTCTTCCCACTTGATTCCTTATAAGACCAAGAACCTCTTCATGCCATTCTCTTGTATAAGAAATCATTCCTCCACAAGAATGATACCTAACAACCCAGTCAGACAGTGACATAGATACATTCATATATATAATCATTAGCATAAAATAATCATGATAATGTCAGACAATGACATACATACACACATATATACATATAGACATTAACATTAAACAATCATGATCCATGACGACCATGTCAGAAATGACATACATACATACTTACCTAAATATAAACATAAACATAAAACAATCATGATCCCTGACGACCCTATTAGAAAATGGAATTCATACATACATATTTACATATAAACATCAACATAAAACAATCATGATCCCTGACGACCCTGTCAGAAAACAACATACATACGTACATGTATACATATATAGACATCAAATTAACCATAGTCACCAAAAAATGATATATAACTTAAGGTCTAGATTAAGAGAACTTCCTTAATTCGTGCACACCATGCACAACATTGAGAACAACAGTTCCCAACATAGCCAAGGCATATGACACCTTAGATCCTTTAAATTTACCTTTCATGTTACCTTTCTTGCAATTGTTCTGTCATCCTCCATTTACATAAATGGACCCAACCAACTCCACCAACTGTCATACTCTTTCCTTCAATTTCCCTTATACATGCACCAAGCTTCATCCAGGTCTTACATTACTTGTTGGGTTTCATCTAGCTCTTCCCGAACTCCATTAACTTTCCTCTTTCCCAACCAATTCCCATGACCCTAAAAACATAAAAGGAAATAAAAAAAAGAAAATAAGAAGGCCATGAAAACCAATAGCAATACAACACCACAACAAAGTGGCATGGCCATGCACTAAACATAATTAAGACCGCAAATGAAGCACAAAAAATCACAAAAGAACAAAAGCCTAGCCACAAGCACCATGAATCAATCCCCATGGGTTCCCAATGCTTCCAAGGGAAAGCTCAACCCAAGCCTTCTTCAATATTTCATGGAAGTCTCTTTTTCCATGTAGTCCCCTACATCATGTTGCCATAAACAAATAATTGTCAGTGCATAATTAAACATAAAAATGTTCTAGTTACCTTACCTTGTTGTTCCAAGCACGTTGCCTTGTAACTAAACACATATACTTCTCAAGGAACTCCAATTCCTTGATGAATCCAACTATAACTGAAATCCAATTATTATACCTTTTTCTTATTAAAATTAAGTCTTATTATGCGCTTCCACATCACCTAGTTGTTAGTTATATAAACAAATCAACTGCTACCTTTTCTTTCTAATACCAAGCACATTTCCCTATAACTGATCACACATGTTAGCCACATGTTCCAAAGATCAAGACATCATATCTAGTAATTGAAATTAGCCTTTACCAAGACTATCAACCATGTCATAATCAGCAATCAACTCATAGTCATAAATCATAACACTACAACTAGCACTCACTTGCACTCAAGTACACATCAGTTGTCTCAACACATAACGTGTTAGTACAACTATCTTAAAACAAAATCATTCCTTCATGTAATCTTATAAACACATACTCATATCATGCAATTAATAACACATTCAATCAACATATAAGCGACATAATAGACACCAAACACTCAAACAACAAATAGATGACATAATCAAACATTCAAGCATCAAGTAGACGACATAAGCAAACTCATACCTAAATGTCTTTCAGGCGAGGCTATCTTGTTTGCACAATAAATCTAGATTATCATGATATAACTTCACAACATATCAACTCAAACATAAATAGGGTCATGATTTCCATAATGATAAATAACTAACATGCTCACATCATAAACTCATAAACAATTGTCATTCATGCATAAAAATTGCATATGCACAATCAATCTAGATTAGTATGACATAATAACACAATATATTAGCTCACACTTGAATGTCATAACCATAATAATCTACACATACCAATCCATATCAACATGATACAAATAACATCAATATATTAATGCAATAGCCCTAATCATCAAGTTAACTAACATAAAACAACAACAACAATGCATATAACAACAAGTTACTATCATTCATGACTATTCAACACATGTGCACATGACCACACTGATTCACTAGCATCTACCATGCATGTAACCACAACAAAAATAAAATGGCAAACATGTATATAACCCTAATTCATATAAAAATTCATTAACTAACATACATGCATGCCAAACATACAATACATGTATGACGATCTTCTCTTACCCCAAATTCTAGTGTTGCAACCTCGCTCTAATAGTATGCATCTATTTCTCTATCTTAGCCAACATATCAACATCATATCTTATCAACAACATCATGATGACATAACTACATAAAATAACCTCACAATGAATATCTAAACTCTTATGCATGCATAACCATAACCATAAAAATGCATGCACAACAACCTATAGACATATACATGCATAAAAAATTAATAATTTACATGCACTCATGACAACCGCATCCAATCAACAACACCATCAACTTTCACATGGAAACACCACTACAACTATGACCAGTGCCATGCATATGAAACAAGCACATAGACCACAAGAATAATGAACACATATGTAATCTATATGAATGCATGACCAACACACACTTCCCATACAATCCAAGGGGTGAGCCATGCTCTGATACCACTTTGTGGTATCAAATATCACACAAGGTGAACAGAAACCAAACACTACCCAAAGAGAACGAAACCCGCTCTAAAACCACTTTGTAACACCCTCCTCCCACATTTACCCCAAGCTAACTGGTCTACCAGGGTAAACATGTGACGAAGAGTTACTATGATATGATTCAACTCCCTAAGTGCAAAGGAAGTGGAACCGACAAACCAACACTTCACAGACCTCCCTCAGGTGCTACAGGACCCCTAGGATCTAATCCACCACTCCAGGTGCCTAACCCATGAGTTAACCTAGCCTTCCAATGAATTAAACCCTAGTCGCTCCCATGACAAGGAATGCATGTGACTAAAACCCTCCAGTCATTCCCATAATGCATACAAGGGAGAGATTGCAGTCTTTTTTAACCAGTTTTGTGCTAGAGACTACGAGATTTAAGCCACGTTTTCAGGGCTAGTATCCAAAACATTACCCGGAACTTGATGAGACTTTCCAAGACAATAAATAACACTGGGAAAAATACTCTAACACAAAACTTGATCAAGGACTTGACCTAATCAAGCCCGACCATGGCCGTCATTTCATCAAACACATGATGAACATGAAATATACATGTCATAAATACACATCTGAACATAGGAGTCTCATACTTATCTGAGAATCATCAAGAAGTATTGATGCCTTCTCACATTAACTACATTATCATCTATTAGTTATGCATTCAATAACCAATCACATATTTATCAAACATGTCAAGATCTATAAACAATATTCATCATATAACCAACAATAACCAACATATAAACCCGCAATAATCATCATATAAACTAAGGAAACTCAACCATAATGTCACCATTATAATCAACACATATGCTCATAGATCACAATATAAAATACCTCTTATTAATATATGAGAATTCCAACCAAGTTAGGGACTTCCACGTACCACCTGACCATAGACTAAGCTGAACCAAATCTTTCTTTCAGCCAGTCACCCCCGTGCCATATAACAAGCATGAATGTGGGATCTCATGAAACACATTAAGAAAAACCAAACCAGGGCTTCCATAGGAGAATTTCTTCAACTCTCAACCAATTATTCCACCTCACGGTTAGACATCACTAACCATCACCAGACCAGTCTCTACCCAAGTGTTTTAGGGCTCTAGAGCATTTGTTTCAACCAGGACTTCCAGGACTAGTAACTCAACCCACAATTGTCATCAAGCTTTAGAGTGTTTGTCCAACGAATCCTCCAGGACCAGTAACTCAACCCACCAAGGCTCTAGGACTAGTAATTCAGCCCAAGCTCTTACAGGGCTCTAGAGAGTTTGTCCAACCAAGGCTCTGGGAACTAATAACTAAACCCACAACCAAAGGAACATGAGAACCAACCAAAAATAAAATGGAAAGACTCCCACAACACCATGACTAACTAGTAAATGGAAAGGCTAGGCAATACCTTTGTCAATCGAGGCAATCCTCCATGCCAATGATAGATCATGACGAAGAAACCACATGAATGTGCCATGTGTGCCAAAATTAGTAAGGAAATCATACATACAACTCGGTACATGCAAGAAAAACCCATTATAGCTACTAATCCAAATGTCCTCTTATGATTTCCTACTTTCATTTGCCTTCTTTCTCCAAATTCAATGTATGCCATACTCCTCCAAGAGAGCTCCAAGAAAACTCTAAGTTTCCAAGAGTATGAGAGAGAGAATATAATGAGAGCCATACGTGAACTTACAAAATCCTGAGCAAAAGCTTTCCAACTGATCCTGAAAGGCATTTTTATGAATGAGGCCTCTGTTTTCTTCATTTTCCATTATTTTTCTTCATTTTCCTCCTCACATGCAACCCGTGACCTTTCACCTCCATTTTCTCCTGTTTTCCTTTATTTTCATAAATAAAATGGCTATAATGTCTATTTTCCTTTCCAAATCCTTTGTCATTGCCTTTGCCAATTTCCTTTAGCAATAATAAACCAAAATGAACACCCACTAGGATGTTTTTTTCCACCATTCATATTGAAATACATGTCCCATGACCTTGGTCTTATATTTTTTACATGGATTTTTAACCAGGGTTGTTACACCCTCCATATATATCGATATCTTCCTCCATCTCTCCTTCTTTGTCTCTCTATCTCAGCCCCAAAAAACACGCTCTCTCTCTCTCTCTCTATATATATCTCTCTCTTCATATCTATTTATCTTTCCTTCTCTCCCCCTATCTCTCTCTTCTTCCCTCTCTCCCCCTTCCATCTATATTTATATCTCCCTCTGCCTCTTCTTCTTCTTCTCTCTATATCACCCCACAAACATACACATTGTTTCTCCATATCTATAAATATCTCCATGCCTCTCCCTCTCCCTCTCCCTCTCCCTCTCTCTTCCCCTTCTCTCCGTCTATCTCCCCTTCTATCTCTCTTCCCTCATACTCTCCTCTCTCCATATCCCTTGCCACTCCCTCTCTCTCTCACTCCACATTTCTCTCTCTATATGTCTTTATTCTTACCTCCCTCTCTCTCCCCCTCCATATCCATATCTCTCTCTTCCTTTCTCTCCCACCTCCCTATGTCTCTCCCCCACGTCACTCACTCTCTCTCTCTCTAGCTTTGTCCTATAAATTTGTTAACTATCTCCCTTCCTATCTCATTATCTCCCCGTTTTCTCCATCTATCACTTTTTGTCTTTCTATCTCATCCCCAAACATATACACACTCTCTCCATCTCTCCCTTGTTACTCCCTCTCTCTCACTCCACCTTTCTCTCCCTATATGTCTTGAACTTCTCCCTTCCCTATATTTTCCTCCAATTCCATCTCTTGAGCTCCATGTCTTTCTAGGAGACTCTCTCCTCCTCTCCCTCTCTCTATATTTGTGTCCCCCTCTCTCTCTCTCTTACCCTTCTCTCCCACACTCTCTCCACTATATTCAAAAAGATTTAAAATACTTTGACAATTAAAATATTATGTTTTTTTTTTTTTTAATAGATATTTAAAATACAAGATTTCAAATTTGTGTTATACATTCACGTGGAGGGAAATTGTAATTTTCCATAGAAATATTATCTAAAAAATTCCAAAATATTAATGTTCCAACTACCTCCATCAAAGATACACAGAGGACTTCATGTCTTTCAATTGAAACTGTTTAGTTTTTATTTCTTTAAAGGTACTTTTAGGTTATGATTACTTCAAGATTTTAAAAATATTATATATATGTTAGATTTATAAAAAAAATAGGTTAAATAAAATTAACATATTGAGTTAGCTTGTACGACTCTTTTTGTATTAATGTCTCTTTTGTTTACGCCTATGGCATATATCAACCACATTATTAATTTGGTTGTGCTAGTATATATTATAATATAGGAAATTTATATTATATTAAAGTTAATAATATTATATTAATACAAAATTTAAAAAATTAATATTAAAATTATAATATATTAATATTAATTTTTTAATATTTACATCATTTCATCATTTAATTTAATAATAATATTATTATTATTAAATTTAATGAGGTTTTTACATGACATCATAACAAATTTTCTAATAATATTTGGAATTTTAAAATGAAGTAAAAGCTTAATTTTAGATCATTTGAAAAAACATTATATAGGCTCTATTGAGCTATGTAGCTCGATCGAGCCCCTATTAACCACGTATATGGCTCGATCAAGGGTTTACAAAACCCTTGATTGAGATATTTGAATTTGCAATTTAGGCACCCGATCGAGCCTTTTAAGTCCTAAATTCCCCAATATCAGCACCTGTTCTGAAAACTTTCTTGTAACACCATTTTGTACCCTAGCGGACTTAGGGCTAAATTTGTCTTTAGGTGGAAAACTTGATTATGTTGGATTCATGAAGGAATCCTCTATCCAATGGCATATGAGTTTGACATTTTCAAATTCATATTATATGTTTCATCTAATTTCTTTTCAACATAATGCTTGAAATTTTTTTGAACTATTTTAAAAAGGGTTGGATAAAAAATCAATATCATAAAATATACACAACCAAAAAATTTCAAAAAAATACCACTATCTCATTTACGAGTCCTCTTCAAAAGGGTACTTTTGGTTTTTCAATTTATCTAAAAAGTTGAAAAATACCTAACATGAACACACATGTCTATAAAATGCAATTTAAATATCACTTCGTCAACTTCAAAAAATAATAAAAAATATATCTTTGAATAAACAAATAATTTATTAATATGAAAAACTTATCTCTCTCCGTGTAGATCATGCTCATATGTATATATATATATATTAAAAATTACACATTTTAGAGTAATTTATGCTAAGTGAACACACACATACCTCTTAAGATGTGTGAAAATTTTCAAGGACAATCATTTCATTTAATGGAAAATTGACATATTATACGACACTAAATATTTTTGAAAAAAATATCATTAGGACAACAACATAGTTCTCCATAATTTGTCTTTTTACTCTAAACAAAATTCACAGTGTTTATATGAATTTTTAGGGTTTCTATTTGATAAAAGAGAAAAAACTTGAAATTTCATTTCCAAATTTGTCCCAAAATTGTAACCCATCTTCATGCTTTCACCGAGAAATTTATTCAATTTATATTTCAAAAGCATAGAATACCATAGGAAAGTCATGAAGTAGGTACCTAACCATTGTAAAATAAAGTTTACCTCTTCTTTAAATCACAGTTCATTGAACTTAAACTTGTTTTAATGTATGTTTCCTTAAATTCGGTCTATGTTAGAGTGTTGACTCTTCTCCTCTACATGTGAAAAGAAGAATCCTTCAAGAAATCAAAAAAAGTTCTAGGGTAGAGTGTTGAGTCTTCTCCTCTACATATGAGAAGAAGAACCCTTTAAGAAATAAAAAAACCCCAAGGAAAGATGATAAGGGGATTATCACGTATGCAAAAATTTGAGTAGAACCCAATATGAATAAAGGTCTATAAAAAAATATGTGGGAAGATCTTAAATGGACCCAATAGTTAAATTACTAGATCAAAAACTTTATATTATAATATTCACATTTCTATCGCATTAATAATTTATCCATGTCAATTCCCCATATATTTCACATTAAGAGATACTTCAAGAGAGAAAAGAGATTTGGATACAACTAAGATAGTATAATTTGGTGATATTGATTATAAAGGCATGGTGAAAACAAATAGAGATTTTTGAAAATCAAGCTCATTAGGTTTAGATTCTAAGTGCAAAGATGGAATAGAATTTATCAACATAAGAGAAGTTGATTTGAAGTATCATGGGTTAACTAATTATAGTCTTAAACTTCATTTAGAGACAAGTCATCTAAAGCAAGATTACCAAAAGGAAAATGAATCTTAGGTTTAAAAATGGAAGATGACAACCTTATCGGATGGAAAAAAACCCACTGTTGAATCTAGGGAAAATTTGAAGGATGGAAATTTAAAAGTGTGGAAATCTTGATGAATGATGCTATTATTTACTATGAAAACTATAAAATGTTTGGAGAATTTTTTGTAAATGTATTCAAATTTCCTAGACCTATAAAATTTTGGTGACTTTGAAGGTAAAATCATTTCACCCATAGAATTTGGGTGAATCTTTTAAAAAATAGAAATAGAATTTGAAAATTCTCTTTTAAGGAAAAAACACATGGAAAATTAACTCAATTGTGAAATTTAACCCCTAAAAGATTCCTTCGTTGAATCCCTGAGGAGTGTCACTATACAAGGTTGTATACTCAAGGCATCCATATCTATTTATTTCAAAAGTGGCCCTATTGCATCATATGAATATGTGTCTTTTTATAGAATTATAATCATGACTAAGCAATGAACATGTCCACCATTAGTTTAACATATCTCATTATCTGTTAAATTAATAATGTATGTTTGAAGATGATGAAAGGATGAAGTTCCTAACAATGTAATAACTTTGAATATTAATACAAAAACACATAATTGATTATATTAGATGGATTAAGACACATTAATAAGGTGATAGGATTCCACAAGAGTGGGGACTAAAAAGGCTAGGCCAAATTATAATACTTAGTTAAATCCATTGTGGAATTAGTTGGGAAAAGTGTTTACACAAGCTTCTTGGAAAAACCAAATGGAGCATAGAGGGAAAGTATAGTTTAACTATACATTTCGGTTATTCGGTCATTTTTGTTTAGTCTTCCTCATCCATTTTTGTGGTTTTTTATTTTGGCATAAAATGAAAGCTAGTTGAGAAAGGGTTGAAGTTTGTCAATTATATGAGATTTTTGGATGCATGCATGAAAATTATGACAGGGAGAACGATCCATAGTTGAGGTTCTATTGACTTTCCTACACTAGTATTTCTGAGCCAATAGCAATAGAGCCACTAGTGAGAAGTGGAATGGCCCAAGGGATTACATTGAAGAGAAGGGGGTTCTTTTCTTTGGGTTTTGTAGGTTGAGGCAGAAAGAGAAGTGGTAAATTGGGATTGTTGTAAATGTTTGTGTGTGTGTATGTGTGTGTGTGTGTGTGAGAGAGAGATAATTCTATAATAGTCTAATAAATGAATTGGTTTGAGACATAGAGTTGAACTAGATAGTCATCCTCATAGATTCATAGTCTTAGCTAGTGGGTAACCCCATGGCGAGAGTGTTAGGGAAGTGAAGTCTATGGTTGGGTGGCACATCTAACAACTACATTTAATTAGTGTGAAAATTTCATAAAGATAAGTGTTTTTTGTTTTATGTCTCTTATATTCCCTACGTGTCATTTATTAGTTAATGCTAGATATTGCATGAGTCATTATTATTGAGCATTCTATCGAATGATGCATGAAATTTTATATATGTTCCATATTCCATAATTTTATTAAAAAAATGTTATCAAAGATCTAAAATATTTCAAGAACATCAATCTTGAGAGTGTAATTTTGTTATAATATGACATCATGCATGGTTGAAATTTAAAAGAAAAACAAAAATCAAGGCATAGCTTTACCTCATTAGGGGAAAAACAATTCACTTGAAAGGTAGAGTTTTTCCACTTATAAATCCCTCCTATTTTTTATTATTGTATCATGTCTAATATTACACAATTCAAAATTATTATTAAAATACCCAAATATCATTTCTCATTATTTTTCTAATTTCAAAATTCCTAAACTAAACAAGGATGCAGAAACATTAAAGAGCATAAGCTTCAACTGTATGATCATGATTGGCTTGGTCTACAAATCAAATAATTCATTTTAATATTAAAAAATGACATATATTCAATAAAAAAACAATACAAAGGGATATTACATCTAATTTTCTTGTTACTGATAAGATTCCAACATTCCAACATGTGAAAACTTAAGCTTTAATTGGACCGATGCTGCTCTACATTAGCACTTGATCACCTCTCTAACCTAAATATTGATATGGCAACTGATAACATTGAGCCTTGTTTAGATAGATTCTAAATCCTAGTATTCTCAAATAGATCTCAATGTAATGTTGTTCTTCCAAAAGAAGAGACAAGTACAAAATTCAAGCTTTGATTGATAAAAACCAACTTGTAAGACCCCTAGAGGTAAGTCCAGGGGGATGACCCATGACACCTCAAGATGAGAAACCAACTAGACTGAGCATGTGAGGCACTTGATCCCCTCATTAATTTTAGGGATGGGACATCAAGTTATGGCATGTCCATTATAGATGTGTGGGTGTGGTTGCACGACATGGGAACAAATTGCTGAAAGAGATGATTCAACTTAGCGAACTAGAGTGCACAAGTGGAGTTAGTTCACCATTGCAATCTGGCATGCACATGTTGGTGGGATGTCAATTTGGTTCCTCCAATGAAATTTAGGATTTGCTACATAAATACATGATGAAACACATGTTGACACAAGAGAGAAATAAATATGACCATTCAGTAAAATAAAACATATATATATCTTCCAATTAAATATATACTAATGTGAAAGTTTAAAAAAAAAAAAAAAAAAAAAACTAATCAAAACCTAACCAACCAACACATTGGAGAAATATATTAAAAATCATTTATAATATTAACTCACCAAAGAATTTACCTTTATATAGAAATTACTGAAATACAAAAATAAAAAATTATAACACAAAGACAAATCGTTACCCTCATTACTCACCATCTACCTTTTTAGAAGATGAAAATGAATTAATAAAGATTATGTTATACCCATAGTAATTAATGTAATTGATACGTAACAATGAAAGCATATCTAACCTAACACCCCATCATCAATATTATTCAATTCTATACGGATGTGGGCCCTCCCCTTCTTCATATAATGATTGGTAGGTTTGGGAAAGTGGAGTGGTGAGCCCCACCATGGTGTAAATCTCACCAAGAAACCTATGTGACAAATATATATCATCCATGAGTTGGCAGAAGGTGTGTGGGCAGCTTTGTACTCATCAAAATCTTGTACCAAGAGATCTGTGACCTGTGTGTAAATTCATGGAATAAAGACAAGTCTTTATTGTGGAGTAGACTTTTGGTACAAAAGTTGCACCTCATTCACACCAGCATTCATCTAACCAAAATGATGGCCATGCTTTTATATGTGCTCTATCTAATCCACCCCTGCCGATAACCCCCCTCCAGCCTTGGGGTGGTCTCTGTTTAGTTGTATTTTATATATCCATACTGTGTTTTAGCAGTTTTCATTATTCATAGTTTGTTATACTGGCTGCCTTGCCCTAAGCAAGTAATGGATCTTGTGATCAGAATTGCAGGCAAAGGCAACACCATAAGAAGCGGTGTTCAGCAGGTAGAAGCTGAGTTAAATCTTTGTTCGATTTTTTTATCAGTTTTTCCACTATCAGCAGCAGACAGTGAACAATTGTTTGTTGCAGGAGACACCTGATCGACCGCTCCCAGAGGCCATGGCCCTGTAGTAATGGGCTCTCTGCAAGCCCAAACTAGAGACAAATCAAAAAATGTTGGACAAGTTTTGAAAAAACAATGGAGAACAAGGTTTCAAACTGCCTCTTCATTGTTTTCGAATTCATGGGAGATTGTCTCGTTGGCATTGCAGGAAAGAGCCATTACTTGAAGGTGTGCCAGAGGCCGTGGAAGAACTGTTTTAATGGACATCTGTAATAGACATTCAGTACACCATCGCGACATGGCAATTTATATTGGCGAGCAGGAAACTTGTTCAGTTCAATCTCAACTTATACAATTGTTTTTTTTGTCAATTCACTTCCACCAAAATTGATCAATATGTTCTTCCAGGCATAGCTAATCTGCGTGGCCTTTAATTTCGGTATCTTGTAGATCTCACAGAGCTAAAATCATTTCGAATTTGAGAGGACAGCATAAAATTCTATGTCAATGTAAAGAGATGGAGCATAGGGATAATTGTGTGAAAGATTACAATGCTCTCAAATTCATGACCTGGTAAGAAATTCAAGAGAATATTTTTTTAAATTCCAATGGTTTTATTGTGCTTTGATCACATCTTGTTTCTCAAATTTGTCATCTGTATAATTATATTGGTTGGAACTCGTAATATCACTTTTCTTCTGTTTTTCGGAATAACTTTTTGTTAAATAAATTACGTTAAGAATTATTTTATTGATTTTTTTATATTATATAAAAGTTGAAATGGTATACGTATTGTTAATTTTGTGTTTAATTTAATTATAATTTAAAAAATATATTATTATTATTAATAAAAAAAATTATTGATTATTGATGATGTAATATATAATATTTAAATATTATTTTAAAATTTTTAATTTGGATAATAATTATCTATTTAAATATTCCAATCATATATAATAATAATAATAATATATAATATAATATATTTTATATTTAATTTTTTTATACGATATAATATTACATTTTTCGATATAATATTATTTAATTTGACATTATACATTTTAATTAGTCTATTAGATTTGAGTTATATATATATATATATATATATAATTTGTTTTATCTTTTAATTAGTTAAGCATGTTTATACATTTATCTTATCATAGTATCCAATAAATAAAACAACTTCAATGGCATATTATATAGTAGTTTTATAACAAGTTGTCTATAATGGAACTTTTTGAAAAGTTTTCCGATATATTTTTTTGATATAATTTCTCTAAAATCTGGTGGGAATTCATTAAAATCACAAGTTTGATGGGTAAAATCTGCACAATTTAAGTGCCTTAGAGGTTTTTTAGGGTGCTGAAATCCATATATGCAGTCAAAAACCAGTTTAAATAACAAAAATCAAGTTTTCACCTCAAATTTTTCCGCTTGATTCCCACCAAAAACATCCACCAAAAAGTCCTATTAAAGACAACTCCGTTTTATAAACATTGTTGTAATGATCTTTGAATTGTTTAAAAAATAAAAATGATGCTTTTTAATTTATAAGTTTTGATGAGTAGTCCAGCTGTTTGAAGCTTCCTCTCTGCCAAGTCATTGACCCTCTGTGATGAGGGGCAAGTTCAATTTTCCTTGGGTCATTAGGGTCAAGCTTTTGTGATACTAAGTGCGAGTTTGTCTCGTCTAAAAATATTGCCATGAAAAACGATATATATATATATATATATATATATATATATATATAATATTTTAAATTTATATTATATATTAATTTGATTTCGTCAAATCTAAATTATATTATTTATTAGATAAAATTTTATATTACAAGAATTATAACAAAATTATGATTATTTTATAAAATATTTAAAACATAAGTATTACTATAGTATTTATAAATAAATTTATATAATTTGAATATATATTGAGTAAGTTGAAATAATTTAGTTGTAACTATAAAAGTACATAGAGTGTATCTTCAATAAGGTCCTTTCAATTGGGAGTTTACAAAGGTTGTTTTGTATACATGGTATATTATTGGTCATTCTTCCTTTATGGGAAAGTCAAATTAAATCCAATAAGCTCTTTTCATTTTTTTTGTTAGTGAGTTCTTAAAAAGAAATATTATCTTCAAAAGTTGAAAATAACATTTTTCATTAGTTTTACATATTTATCACCCTCTTAAAAACAATTCAAAAATAATTGAGTGTATTCTATTATTCTGCAAATCCATTCATAAAAGATCAATGGTTACAATTATGAAAAAAAAATTGATCTTCAACTTTAATGGTTGTTTCGTACCATTTACAACCATGATAAAAATATCATTCAATGGATAACCTCCAACTAGGTTCCAACCAATCTATTTTTTAAAATTTTCCACAAAATTTTCTTTAATTATTTCACAAAAAATTCTTTATTTTATATTTCAAAATTAAAAAATATACATGATCATTGGATAATTCTAAATTAAAGTTTACCCCTTTTTAATCATAATCCTTAAACATAACCTTTTTGATCTTCAACTTTAATGGTTGTTTCCTACCATTTACAACCATGATAAAAATATCATTCAATGGATAACCTCCAACTAGGTTCCAACCAGTCTATTTTTTAAAATTTTCCACAAAATTTTCCTTAATTATTTCACAAAAAATTCTTTATTTTATATTTCAAAATTAAAAAATATACATGACCTCTTTTTAATCATAATCCTTAAACATAACCTTATTTTAATTTCCATTTTTTTTTTAAGAATATCATTACAAAATATAAAGCTTTTAAACGGATCCAATTGATTAATATATAAAGCTTTTAAATGGATCTAATTGATTAATAGAAAATCACATTTATATCATATTATTCACATTTCTATGACATTAACACTTTATCAATGTTAATTTTTCATATATTTTATATTAAGCGATATTTGAAGAAAGAGTTTCTATGCTTACACTAACCATCTAATGCAAGATTGTCTAATGGAAAATGATTTTTAAACTAAAAAAGGAAAGATAAAAAACTTAGTGGATTGGGAAATTTAGTGTTGAGTTTAAGCAAAATTTTGAAGATGGAAATTTAATTTAGATATTTAAATTTGGTGAATATTATAAAAATATATTTTATTTAATAAAATACAGGTGACCTAATAAGAATATATTTCATTAAATAAAATAAATAAATACCAATCATAATAATAAAAAGAGAAAGTGTAATAATGTCAATACTACTACTCTAAATCCATTTTAACTGGAACAAGTGTCTTTTTAAATTGAAATTTTTTTTGTGAGTGTAAAATTATTTGATGAAAAAATTTCAAAAAAAAACCAGAAAATTATTACAAAGTTGGAAAAGTTGTACAGTTGAACCCCACCGAGGTGTAACTCTCATCTCACTAATATCCATGCAAAACATAAAACGTTTTTCAATTGGAAAAAGATGTATGGTGGTCATTGGGAAGCTTTGCTTTTGAAAAAAAATCCAAAATGATTGCAGGTTTAGGAAAGTTGGACCGTTGAGCCCCACCGATGTGCCATTTTCATCTCTGTAATTTCCTTGGAAAAATTAAAACGTCCTTCAGTTGGAAAAAGATGTAGGGTGGTCACTGGTGGGCAGCTTTGTACTGAAAGCAAACTGGTACACTGAGTGCAGACAACATGCCACATTTTGGAGGTGTCTTACTTTTCAGCACAATACTCCATTAAAGTTCGTCTGCATATATGGGGACTCTCAACCGATTATTGGATGGATTACCAATAGATTTCTCATGTTATCCCCTCAACTACAAGGATGGATTGAAAGAACACAGCGACTATGGCGAAGATTGAACTGGCCGCCCATTAATCATATTTTCCGTGAGAATAATACCCAGGCAGATAGGCTTTCAAAGAAGGGACTAGTGGCTAATTATGGTCTGATGAAGATTATCCATTTTTTTGATGGCAGACAGATTGGAGAATTTTCCATTCCCATCCCATGAGCTTTATGATTTAAGTTTCTTTGTTTCCTTAGATGGCTAATCAGTGTTATATGGGAGGGTTCCGGATTTTTGTCACAGGTTTTTGGTTCGGGGTTTTTTGGTGGATCTACTTGTCTCTGAATTTATGCTTCCAAACCAGTTTCGAATATTATCTTTCTAGCATTGCAGTTTTTCTGATTGTTTTATGTAGACAAGCGAGCCTGCACATAAAGATGGAAGGCCTAGATTACTTGGTCAGGAGTTTACACCTTTTCCCCCACAACAAGCGAGCCTGGCTAACACTTCGACAATCATATTTGCATTTGATTTGTATAAAGCGTCCCTGTCTATTCTCATCAAGCGAGCCTGTATTATCCTCCAATCTCGATGAGCCAGCTCGTACATATCAAGCAAGCCTGATTAGATGATACAAGCGAGCCTGATTTATATTTTGTCAAGTGAATCAGAACCATTCTCATGCCAGACATATAGATATATTATTGGTGATTTGAATGCCTGTCAATATTTTGCAAGTGAGCGTGTCTAGCAAATGGATCATGTATCTGCTATGTGTATTTTGTTTCTGGACCGGCATCAACATAGGCGGGGTAGATCATGGGCGAATTGACCTATTTTCTTATATGTTTTCTATCACAATCATTCTCATTTCTCTGTTATCATCTACAATTACACTAGTCATATTTCCTGTATGTTCTTTATCATTTTGTTGATTTCACCCTTCTCAGTCTATTAATTTCCATATCATATGCTGGTTCTATTTGTATGGGATGAAATATATTCCCGTTATGTGGAGGCCGACCTATCACATTTTTGCTCATTCACTCTATAAATGAGCATCAATCATATGGCCTTTTTATGGTGGATTTTTCGCTGTACACTTTCAGCTGAGATTATATATGTCAATGTATTGTTTATATATTAATATAATCAGTGTTTTTTTCTTCAAAAAAAAAGGAATAAAATTTTTGGTGCAAAAGTTGAGCCTCGTTCACACTGCTACACATGCAAATCCAATACTCTGGTTATTCATTTATATATTCCTACATCAATCTGCCTTCCTCATCCCTCCCCATTCTTGGGTTGCTATGTGCTTCTCTGTATTTTATATCCATACATGCTGCATTAGCCCTGAGCAAGCAATGGATCTACTAATCAGAAGTGCAGGAAAAGCCAACACCAAAAGCAGGGTTGTTCTTCACGTAGCATCTCAGTTAAATCTTGTGAAGGGCTTCTTGTTGGATTTTACCAATCGATTGTTCCAAAATAAGTAGCAGGCAGAACAATTGTTTGTTGCAGGAGACACTGGATCGATCGCTCCCAAAGGCCACGGCCTTGGAGTAACAGCCTCTCTGCAAGCCGAGACTCTGTAGACAAATGAGAGAATGGAATACAAATTTTGAGGAAATCTTTCACCGCTTTCAAAGTGACTTGTCAATGTTTTGTAATGTGGTAGAGATTGTCTCGCTGGCGTTGCAAGAGGGAGTCATTGCTTCAAGATGCACCAGAGGCCGTGGAAGAAATGCTTTAATGGACTCAAGACTACACCATCGGGACATGGCAATCTACATTACAGAGAGGGAAAATCATTCGATCGATGACAGTTTAATCGAAGGGATTGCAAAAGAATCTCAATTAGATTGCAAAGAATTTTATCAGGTCATTTTTATGGGAGTTGTTTCTAGATTTTTTTTTTTTGGAGTTTTGGGTATCTGAAATTCAATGGAAAAATGAGGTGAAATCTTGATTTGTGTTATTTAATTTTTTTTTTTTGAATGTATATATGGATTCAGCACTCTCAAAAAGGGCACTTCAATTGTGGGATTACCTATCAAACTTGTGATTTCAATGAATTCTTGCCAAATTTTAGAGAAATTAGACCCAACAAATCCACCTGAAAATATTCCAAAAAATAGCAAACAACTAGATTTTTATATCAATTGTAAATTTTTTATCTTTATGTTTTATCTAGTCATTTTTATGTTAATTGCAGATTTCAAAATATTCTAAAATTTTGAAGGAGATAAGAAAAGTAAACTTCCCTCATAATCATCATATTTC
This sequence comes from Pinus albicaulis, assembly GCA_034641835.2. Classification (NCBI taxonomy): domain Eukaryota; kingdom Viridiplantae; phylum Streptophyta; class Pinopsida; order Pinales; family Pinaceae; genus Pinus; species Pinus albicaulis. The sequence goes on from CM076576.1 coordinate 234,437,589, forward strand.
TAAAATATTCTATAACCAGTTCTCTTAGCATTAATCTTAGGAGAGAAAGCCATACTGGAAATTGAAAAAATTTCATTAATTTTCTACACAGCTTCACTTCACAGGTTGATTGTAAATTTAGGGAATATCCTTAAATCTGACTATGAGAGGAGGAGTCAGACATTTACATATGGTCAAATTCCAAAATATTCTCAAAATCTACAATCTATCTATAAAAAGTTTAGCATCAAATCACATTGTTTTGTTTTCCAATTTCACTAAATTCAACATCAATTCACAATGTTTTGTTTTTTCAATTTCAATAAGCTCAGCATCAACTCACACTGTTTTGTTTTTCAATTTCACTACCACCAAAATTGATGAATATGTGCTTCCAATGATAAATAATCTTTGTGCCTTGAGTTTCTGCATCTTGGAGGTTTCACAAAGCTAAATCCGTTTTCTAACAGGACAGCATAAAAGTCTGTCTCAATGTAAAGAGATGGAGACTAGTGATAATGATGGGAAAGATTATAATGCTTTCAAACTCAATGAACGTGTAAAAAATTCAAAAGAATACCTTTGTAAGTTTCCAGAAATTTTACTTGATAAGCTTTGTTTATTTCTGGAATTTATTCCTTATACAAATTTCCACTGATAAGCTTTTGGAATTAAAAAAGATACAATAACATCCCTCATAGAGTTGTTCTCTGCACAGACTGTTCAATGTATTACTCCACAAACACATACATATTTGTTAAATTGTATTTTGGCATACGAAGTATATGGCTGGTTCTTGTAATTATATATTTCTTTCCTTCATTAATTGATAAGGTCCAATATGGAGTTGTTCTCTGCATACACAATGGGTGACTTCACAGAAACTCGGCATATTTGTTAAATGGTATTTTGACACATATAATATTATGGTTATGGCTATTTTGGAATAGAGTTTTTAAAAATTTGATTAATAAATTGAATATCTTAATTCATATATTTATTATTTTATACTAAATAATAATATATAATAATAATAATTTGAAAAAAATTAAAATTATTATATTTTAAATTTTGATAATATAAAATATATTTTAAAATAAGTTTTTTTTTTTGTTTTTTCTTAAATAGATATTTACATACAATAGAAATTTAAATTATATATATATATGAATACTTTTTTTAACTTGAATAAACAATATGAATTTTTGAGAAACTTTCAATATATTTTATAATAAATTACTTGTAATGTTTTAATAAAAATATTTATGATTACTCAAGTCAAGGTGTGTAGAGTCCTCTAGACAAGCGGCATTGGCAATGTTTATCACAATGGTTGTGACCAATTTACGACTACTGCTTCCAAACTATGCTTCTAGCACTTATACTTCTTAATGTGTGACATATATTATGTTAATGGAATTAACATTCAATCTTCATCACAACTGTAATACCCAAAATGAAATCCAACATAGATTCCACATCAAGATAAGAGACACATATATGCAAAATTCTCCTTTATAATGCACTACTAAAATATTACAACAATTTCAGCCCATGAACTAATCTCAATTTACAATAGAAATCCAAGCCCTTGGTTCATCCAACCAAGTCCCCATTGAAAACCAACCAAAACACTCATCTTCATTCGAAGCCCTCACTGACACAGTCCAGTCTTTCAACTCAGTTCTTCATTCAAAAAAAAGTTTGCACGACTTCACAGGCTTTTTGGTTGGCTCGACTCACCTTAACTATGTGGTAGAGCGAGCTCTTCCCACATTCAATTCATTCCAAGTTCTTGCGATTATGCTCCAAAAATAATCTCTTGTGTCCATGTTGAGTTTGATAGTGCCTTCCTTCATCCAATCATTCATTACATATATATGTGGGACCATTGTGCCAAACCAAGCAATCATGTGGTCGTTCGAACCAATGCACCATTTCACATTATCATGCATGAAACCCCAATTTTGAGGGCGACAGACCAATTCCGTTGTGTCGACTCGTTCCAGCTAGGCATGTTTGTTCTACTTGGGTACATCGAGCATACTAATTCCACCTAGTGATGCCATTTTTCCTAGGTGCATTGGGTGTGCCCATCCCACATTGAGTGCCTTGTTCTAACTCAGGAACCACAGGGAAATATGGGCATATCGTGACATCTCGGGCACCAAATTTAAGGTGTGCTCTTGGGCTAACTTAGGTGCCAATTATGCTACCACTTGGGCACTCTCACCAACATGTCATCTCAGTGAGAAAGGATGGGAACCCTGGCTACTCGATTGAGACAGGCATGCGCATAGGCGCCTAGGAGTGTTATTTCCTCCCCCACTATGAATCATTGACATCCTCAACAATCCCATCACCTCCTAATGTATCTTCTCCTTGAACTCACAAATATCCTTCTCCCATCTCCAGAGTGACTCTCATATCCCATCCATCATCCTTAGGTGCATTCTTCCAAAGCAGAAGATATTATCTCCTCTTATAACCCTGTAGGAAACTTTCTCCTCAAACTCTAACTCGAGATTATTAACAATCAATGTTATCCCAGCAATGGCTTTGCTCTCTTAGGTTTTTCTGTATTTAATTGGCATGGCTTCAACTTACTCACGTGAAACACAAGATGGTGGGCTCTAAAGTGAGATGGAAAATCTAAGTTGTAGCCTACTTCTCCAATTCTCTCAATCACTTCAAATGGACCCTCGAACCTCCTCATCAAGGACTTCGACATCCTTTTTGGTGGTGTAAATTTCTCCTTCATCATCATGACAAAATATCTATCACCTACATTGAAATGTGCATCTCGTCTATCCTTTTATGTCCACTTCTTCCTCCTTTATGTTGCCTTATTTAGGTTAACCTGAGCCAACCCTATGTTCTCCTTCCAACTTGCAAAGAATCTCAAGGCCAAAGGACTTCTCCCATATAATCCCTAGGTCATTGTGTTAGGTGTAATAGGCATCTTCCCACTGAATCGCTTGAATGGACTATAACCTATAATCGCTAAACTCTTTTGAAGGTCTTCGCTGATTTGAGTTTCACCCGACATTGATAGCCAATTTCCATGATTATATCTCACAGGATGTCTCAAATAAGTCTTCAACAATGAGTTAATGAACTTTGTCTCTCCATATGTCTGTAGATGGAGACTAGAACTGAACAAAAATTCAATCCCCACAAGCTTAAATAACGAGGTACACAACTTTTTTGTGAATCTCATATCTCTATCTGACACAATGCTCAAAGATAATCCCCAATATTTTACCACATACTTGATGAACTTATTCGCTATCTCCTCATCTCCACATCATATCTTTGTCGAAATAGAGACAACATAATTGGAGAAACGATCAGTAACAAACATCACTCTATTAACTCCCTAAATCATCTGTAACCAAGATATGAATTCCATCTACACACTTGTCCACTGTCTTTCTGGAATCAACAAAGGTTGCAATAGTCCCTCTTGCAATCTAGTATCTCATTCGTCTTGTTGACAAACAACACATCATACTCCTCAACATCATGCCTCATATGTTCCTAGAAGTAGCCTCTCTAAAAATATCAGTGGTCTACATTGTCCTTGATGGCTAGCCAAGGTGAGTCATGAAACTCCTTCAACAACACCTTATATATGTCACTCGACTTAGGAACATAGATCTGATCACCAAATAGCAACAGAGCATCATGAATGTAGATTCATATATTCTTCCCTTCCTTCACTCACTTCATAATCTTCTTCATCGTAGTGTTTATCACCCAACTTGCATGAATCTTCCTCAATAACTCTTTTGTCATATGTATCTGACTCTCTCCTAACATAGGTAGGTCATAATCTTCCTCAATCACAGATAATTTTACCTTTCTACTAAAGGCATCTGCAACAACATTGAGCATCTCTGCCCTATACTCAAACATCATATGAAACTATGCTAAAACGTCCTGCCAATGTGCTTGCTTTGCTAAAAATATAGGCTAAGATGCAAAGTAAATCATCGCAACGTTACCTATCTCAACCGCAAAATCTCTACCCATTGAATAATGCTTCCACACCTGAAGACAATGGATCACTATTGTCACCTTTATAATATTCCAAAATTTGCATGCAGCAAAGTGGAATATTAAATTTTACTAATATCACTTAGGAGATGAATACATGGGTAAGGAGGCCCATAAATTTCAGAAATAAGGATAAAATCCCTCATAGTGTGAAAAGGGATCATAATGCGAGCTGGATTTTACACTCTCATGTGTGAACAAGGACATTTTGCATGTGGACAAAGTCAAATTTGACCAAGTCATCAGCATAAATGTAGGAGGAGTGGATCAGCAATAAAAATAGCTCAATATGAATGAGGTTTAGCCTAGACAGCTATATGTGAGCTGGATTGAAGACCCTTAGGTGTGAAAAGGGCTTAAGCAGGTTGAAGAGGTCAACCTTGACCAAATCAAACAACGCAGTTTAGAGGAGTGGCTCTAATGAAGGTACAACGCAGTTTTTGAGGGAGATTGTTTGTGTGATGGTGGAAACCCTATTAAGTGGGACCCAAGGTGAGAAGGCTCACTTATTTTATAAGGAAGAGGATGGCAGCCATTTGGGGTTAGCTTATGAATTATATTTTTATGTCTGCTTAGACTTTTGCTCTCTTTAGTTGTTTAGCTAAGATTGTCGGTGTTGTTTAGCACTAAGGTATTCCTATTCAGGAATTCCTTCTCTTCCCTTTGAGTAGCTCTTGGGAGAGAACTGATCTTTCATTCCACACATCTGGCATTGGTGCCAAGTTTTAGTCTTCAATTTCAGCGCAGTTTCTCTAGGAGGTTGTGTTGAGTTGGAGGGTGTTGCAGTGGAGGGTTGAGACACCCACTTTCTGAGTTGGTTTTGCATGGGAGGGAGGTTTCCTTCTATTGTAGGATTAGTTTGGAAGGTTCTTGGGCTGATTTCAGATCTTTGGTAGCAGGCCAACACATTTCCATCACCTATAGCGTTATTCCATTCAGGAATTGCATTATTTATGGAGGGCAGTTTCAGTAGTGCCTTTTGTGGCTCTTTCGGGGAGTTTTCCTGTGATTGGAGGGTTGATTCTTCCATGAGGGAAGACCTTTGATCAGATCTGCATCAGATCTAAATTCTTACAGATTTCTATACTCCTGTGCTTCAGTTTGCAGTGATTATTCAGTCATATTGCTGAAGATCACCATTTGTATTCAGGGTGTATTCCTAGAAACACTTTTCGCGTTCTCTAGCTTTTGTATAAAGGAGACTAGATCTCATGTTTCTAAGCCATATTGCTTAATATAATATCAGATCTATTTGTCTCTACTATTCATGTTTACATACCCTCATTATACTGTGCAGTCTCTTTTATGCAGAAATTTCTGTTGTTGCAGTGTTTGGAGTTTTAGCCTTTTTTAGCTATCCTAGGTGTGGAAGGTCTGTTTAACCCACCTAGTTTGATTTGTTTCAGCTCTATTCTTGGATTTAGGTTGTATATTGTCTGATATAAAGGATCCAAGAGTTGATTTCATTATTTATAGCATATTTTTTTGAAAATGCGTTTTTTATGCATGCATGGTTGACCAGTCCCTATTTGGGGATATTACAGCGGTATCAAAGCAAGATATTTGGCTTAGCTTGTGGACTTCAAGCCAAAATGCTATAAGAAGAAGGCAAGATCAGAATGATGACAAAAATGAGCATTATCTCATCATTTTTCAGATCTGTGAAGAACCTCTCCAAGGAGGTAAACCAAGAAGAAGAGAAAAGGAGCAGCAAAACTTCTAGAGAGTTTCAAGAGGAGGAAGAGCCATGCACTTCCTATGATCAAAAGAGGATACATGTGTTACAAAGAGCTCCAAATCATTGGAACATATCCTTTCTTTTGAGGAGGAGGAAAAATTTCAGTGATGCAGGAGCATCAAGCTCAAATTTAATTATTCATTTGTGTAAAATAAGGGGGTGAGGCCTTTTTTTATTATTTTATTAATTTTAATAATTTAAGAGACGAAAATGTAAAGGTGATGATATTGTATATATTATTTTAATAATTAATAGGATATGAGTGAATTAGATAGAAAATTTAGGGAGTAGGAATTCTATGTACGAGACTTTGTTGAGTCCACACCTAGAATGAATTTAAATTAGATATAGTTGAGATTTGTGGGGAGAGAATTTTGGAATGAATTAAATTCATTATTTATGTATAAATGTGAGTGTTTTTGTGAGAAAGAGAGATAGTTGAGGAGCTGAATACGTGAGGAGTACAGGAAGAGTGAGGAGTGGTTTGAAGGGCCAACAGCCAAGAGGCTGCCCAATGTAATATTTGGCCAGAGAGTTTTGATATTGTTATCTGTAGTTGATGTGCATGGCTCTTTTCACTTTCATGTGAATTTAAACTGAATATTTTATTGGTTTTATTTTATAGAAGAATTGAGAATTTTCATATTTGATTGAAGCAGTGGGTTTCTTATATGCTAGGATCTGCTTTCTAGCAGAACCCTGGCATCATTTGGTATCAGAGCGGGTAAATATACCTGTTGTGAATTTGCATATATATATATATATGTGTGTGTGTGTGTGTGTGTGTGTGTGTGTATGAAATATGTATAAGCTGTGGACGCAGGAATTAATGGCAAAGGGAGGAATTTATTAATGGCGTTGAACGTATTGATAGAGCGCCATAAACCGGTGACACCTCACGTATATTGGTGGAATGCAGAGAATTCCAGGCAGAGCTAACTAAAGCTAAGAGCTCATTGAAGGCATTACTATTAGCACTGAAGCTAACCAATGCAGAGAATTCCAGGCGGAGAAAAACAGAGTTTTAGAGCTCGTTGAGGGCATTACCACTAGTGTCGAAGTTAACCACTGCTCATTGCATGTATATGGCAAGTAAGACTGCGGATAAAACAATTTAATTAAGTTGAAGCAGCAATTGTGAACTGGAACTCGTTCTTCCGAACTCATTGTGAAAGAAGAAGTCGTGGAGTGCTGTGTTTCCTCTGTGGATAAGAAAGATCGAAAACACTGTGTTTAACACAGATTCCTGTTGTGAGAAGAGGACAGAGCCGGAATATGAGTTATGTGGTGAGATGAATCTGAAATTTACGTATATTTTGGTATATGTATATTTTGTTGGAGCGTGAAGAATTCAGGAGGAGGATTGCGTTCACATAAGACTGAAAATCGATATGAAATTGATCAGAGTCATGAATTTCCATGCCAAAGTGTAGTTAGAAGTCAAGGTCTACGATGGGAGAAGGCGCAGTGTTGTGCATGTATGCCACAAGGTGTGGGGATTGAAGAGAATGCCACAACCGCAGTCCAGGTAAGGCGTAGCCGGAATCACAAGGAAATCCGCAGCCATTTGAACACAATGTGATGGCTTGCATTCAAACTCGTGATAACAACAGTGTCAAATTCTGGAGTCGATTTGTATGAATTTCTGTGATTGATGCAGGGTCAAACCACAGTGTATTGCATTGGGAGAGGCTACGTTGCATTGTGAAGTTATGAAATTGGAAACGTTATGCCATTTGATGTTGTTTGAGAATACACATAGGTTCAATGCATTATGCAATTTAATACATTACATGCCACGATTCTAATTGCAATTTGACTGCGTTACATACCACTAGTCGGAAACTACGCAAGTTGATTGCGTTATAAAGTTTGATGGATGCTTGGTTGTAAATGAAATAAGCATTCAAATGATATTTCCAAGGGTCGAATGTTATTGCAGGTTGAATGACATTTCCGGAGGTGAAATGAAATATGGCTTAAATGGTTTTAAAATGAGTTGAGAAGTTACGCAAAACTGACTGTGTTATGGAGTTGATGCATGTGCAGGTTGAAATGGCAATAAAACATTGACATGATATATGTGCAGGACAAATGATATAGCCAAATTTTGCATTGAAATCTGGCTTACAATGGTTTTAAAATGCATTGGGATTTGGGTTAAATCATAGATAGCGTTAATTAAGATATTTTGTCAACGTTGTGTGCGTAGAGTGGAGTAAATAAATACATGGATGTAACCTATGAATGGGTAAGCTATCATATATTTTAGTTCAAAATTCATTTTATTTGAATTCTTTAATGGATTCAAATTTTAAATGATCATTTGTAAATGATATAGTTCAAGTGGGGTTCGGAAAGAAATACCATTTGGAAAGGAATAGATGGTATGTGGTCTTGAGTCATTTACATCAATTGTGGTAAGATGTTTGTGTAAGGGAGTTAGAGATGGTTGTCAAACGATGGTATGGTTTGATGATTGCAAGTCAACATTCAACTTAAGAGGTGTTTGACAATTAGGTAAATGACAAGTGTGAAGGATTGCAGGGAAGTGGATTAAATGAAGTCCACACGTGAACAAAGGCAGTTCACAAAGAAGGGGAAGATCACTGTTGATAGTCATTTCCGGAGATCTGATGAAGAGTACGAGTGGGAGAAGGCTGAGATAATAATTCACCTTGAATTGTTAATGGAGTTGTTGTGGGAAAATGTGAAATACCAGACACATGGTTGGACCATGAGAAAGAAGGTGAAGTGGCAGAAGCTACACACAAAGAGGAAAAAGCAGGTAAACATACAGTTGATGGAAGAGCTGAGGAAGCTCAAGCAGATGTTGAGTTATGAAGAACTCAGAGAGGTTGAGTTAAAAATGGATGTTTCCATTTGTGGCCCGGAACATGGTGCAATTCTGGGTGAAGAGATCAGTGAGGAAGATCTCATGAACTATTGGGATAGTTCAGAAGCATCTGAAGATGTGTTGGCGAGAGAAACAGATGAGGCCATGAAGCCTTACATTTTTTCTCATAGTTTATGTATGTTTGCAGGATGTGCGAAATATGGTGAGCAGTCTGATGGAACTGTCACAAAGGAGAATGAAACGCTTGAGGTAAAGTCTGGTAGAGAATTCCTTTCAGGGAAGGAAAATGTTGATTGGTTACAACAGGAAGAAATCATAAATGAATTATTATTTGGGGTAAGACAACAAGTTGAAGCTGTTATGGAATAGGAACAAAGTGGAAATGCTGAAGAAAAATTCCAAGGAGGTAAACAAATGTATTTGTTTAATGGAATTTCTGACAAAAGTTTACAATGTAATGATGCTAAAACCAGGACAATTCAGGAAGATTTCCAAAGGAGGAGTGAAAGTAGTGATGAGACAAAGGAAGAAGGACCATCTTATGATTGGTCAACAACAAATAAAGGTATGGAAAGTTATGTAAAATTTCCAAGTTCTACCCTAGTTGAGATTGTTCAGTTATATTGGAAGTTAGATCTTCAGAGGAGAGAGTTGGAAAAGCAAAGGATCTATTTTCAGGGAGAGTTGCTGAAAGACACAGAACAGGGAAACATTTTTCAAACAGATGATGTGGAGGAGAGACTAGATGATAGTCTTATGGAGGATTTAAATCAACATACTGATGTGCTGCTGGAAGAGGAAAATTCAGAGCAACATACTGAAATGTTGCCAATAGAGAAAGAGGCACTGAAGCCTTATTTTTTTTATTTTTTTAATAATTGTTTTGTGAGTACAGGTTTTATTGCAGATGCTGGAGAAAATATAATAGACAGAGAAATTGAACGGATGAGGCGAATGATGATGAAAGTATCCTGAAAGAAGCCAACAACATTAAAACAAGGAAGAAGCAGCAAGATAAAGACAACAGAAGATTGTGAAACCATAGTTAGTGGGGCGATGCAGCATAAAGTGTGGAGAATTAGAGAAGAACAACAGATAGAAGCAGCGACCAATGGAAAGTTGCAGCACAAGATATGAGATCTAGGAAAACGAAGATCCGAACACATGATCAGGCGATCATGATTAATTTCAACCTTGGGAGTCTGATGCAGGAGCATCAAGCTCAATTTTAATTATTAATTTGTGTAAAATAGGGGGTGAGGCTTTTTTTATTATTTTATTAATTTTAATAATTTAAGAGAGGAAAATATAAAGGTGAGGATATTGTATATATTCTTTTTATAGTTAGTAGGATATGAGTGAATTAAGTAGCAAATTTAGGGAGTAGGAATTCTATGTACGGGACTTTGTTGAGTCCACACCTAGAATGAATTTAAATTAGATATAGTTGAGATTTGCGGGGAGAGATTTTTGGAATGAATTAAATTCATTATTTATGTATAAATGTGAGTGTTTTTGTGAGAAAGAGACATAGTTGAGGAGCTGAATACGTGAGGAGTACACGAAGAGTGAGGAGTGGTTTGAGGGGCCAAGAGCCAAGAGGCCGCCCAATGTAATATTTGGCCAGAGAGTTTTGATATTATTATCTGTAGTTGATGTGCATGGCTCTTTTCGCCTTCATGTGAATTTAAACTAAATATTTTATTGGTTTTATTTTATAGAAGAATTGAGCATTTTCATATTTGATTGAAGCAGTGGGTTTGTTATATGCTAGGATCTGCTTTCTAGCAGAACCCCGGCATCATGCAGGAATATGGGGGACACTTGGATCACAAGATTCTAAGTGAATACTTTGTTGAGTACAAATATCAACCTAGAGCCTTCAAGGGGACTCTATCTTTCCCTCAGTACATTCATTTGGAGGAGGAAAGAAGATCTTGTGGCCAAGGAAGGATCAAGGGAAATAGGTTCCTATTGTCTACTTTTGATGGGTCATCTGCAGCAAGGGTTTGGGAAAGGAAACTAGATGCATTCTTCCTACTACATCCTGTGGTAGAAAGGGAGGCTATAGAGATTGTAGAACTGCACCTAGAGGGTGAAGAAAATATTTGGTGGTTCAGCCATTTGATCCATGCAAGAGTGGTTACTTTTTCTGAGTTTACTCAAAGGTTGATTGGGAAATTTGGTGAAGAAAAATCAGAGGAGAAGAAGCCCTCACCACCATTGGAAGAGACTTGTACTAGCGCTGTCACAACTATGGGGGAGCAGCCCTCAACATATTCAGTTGGAGGAGCCAACTCATTGGAGGAAGAAGCCCTTACAACCATAAAAGATACTTCCAAATTTCATCAAGGTATGCCTAAATTTTCATCTCCTATTGTTTTGGAAAATCACATGGAGGATTGTATACCATTGCATACTGCTCATTTGGAGCAACATAATTGCACTGTGTTGTGCAACCTTGATTTGATCAAGAAAGGGATGAAATATCATCCTAATGGGCCACTATTGGGCTGCACACCACACTTGGACTTGGGGTGTGAATTCTTGGAGGATAGGATGAAATTTGTCCCAAACAAACTTATGAAAAACCATATGTTCATCCATGATTTGGGGCATGAGACAGCCAAAACACCATGGAGGAGAGTTACAGCGATGTCAAGAGGTAGCAGTGAGGAGGCTTTGCGTTCAACTCACTTGGATCCTTATGGATTCAATATGATCATTGGTGTGAGATTTTTTCTAGGAGATCTCCAAAGAGTTGTATTCCAACATCCCATGGAATGCAAGAAGAAGAATCTGATTTGGGAGAATGGTAGTCTTCATTGGAAGGGTACCAAGGTTGATCATGATGGGAGGCACCCACATTGGCATGAATGGGGGTGGATGGAGAGAAAGAAGTTGGTAAGCTACTTGCAAATATATGACACCGGGCAGTAGGAGGCTTGGCTACGTTGGCTACTCTTGAAATAGTTTGGACATCATGGGACATATCCTTTTTCCAAGGGTAAGTGGGTGGAAGGAACTTGGCAGGATACTTGCATTATTGGGAAGCAAGGAGTGTGGATGCATTGTGATGATATGATCATTATGTCTTCACCACATGATTTTTATGATGGAGGTATGAGGAGGCAGCAAAAACTTTTGTTGCTTTGGAAGACCTTGAGAGAGCAAGGGCAGATTTGCTCTCACACTTTGCATGATGTTGCAGGAGTAGGAGATGGCACTATCATGGTGCAAAGAGACTACTCCTTAGCCTTGGATGATCTGGAAGTACTTCCACTTTGGAAGAAACTTCTTGTATATGGCAGCATTATGGGAGGAGTCTTTGACAATGAGCATGTCAAAGAATGGAGTTATGAGTTGGTAGGAGCCTATTTTCATAGGCCAACAATGTTGTCACTTTGGAGCATGGACTTATTGATGGAGTTTCCCCAGGATCACTTCACATTTGATGCACTTGGGGGACAATGAGGAGGAGAGAATGATGGAGTAGCGGATGGAGGCGTCTATTACTATGGTATGTTCTTCTTGACTTGAATTTCCAAGAATAAGAAGGAGGATCTTCCTGCATATGGTTCATTCCTCTTTATAGGAGTATGTCATACCACTATGGAGGACTTACTTATGGATCCTATCATCATCTTACTTTCATTACATGGTCAAAACTTTGTTTTTTCATTTATTGATTGTCCAACACAATATTTGCATGCTCTTACCATTTCTTTGCAGTGCATTGTTCCACAAAGGGGCAAGCTTTCCTTTGGGCTCCATGGACCATTTTTGGCCAACTATTATGATGGAGATAGCCATCTGTTGTATTACTTTGGGAAAGTGTTTGGTTACTTCTTGTATGCTCAGTTGATACATTCAGCCATTTACTATTTGCTAGTAGATGTGATGACTTACACAACTAGCCATTTGTCAAGGAACAACTTGCCATGCTATTTTCTGAAGCTACAGTGGGGAAGATTGCGCTGTGACCACTTGGGAAACTGTTGGTACCTTCCAGCACCACATGAAACCTTCAGTATTCCCTTCATGTTGATGCTAATCATGATCCCATTTGTTGATGTTGTTCTTGCTTTTATAGGGAGCATGATTGGGGGAGAAACACATTGGGTGGATGTGTTCTTTGGGAAGGAGGATTCCCACACTCTTTGCATTACATGTTCTAAGGAGAGCATGGGAGGAGATATGGCCACCACAACAAAATATTTGTTTATTTATGAGGAGGGCCATGAGATGGATGGGATGCCATATGCTGGTGATTTCTTATCCATCATATATGAGATGGTTTGGGCCAACTTGAGTCACAACATTGGGGAAGGGATCTTTGGAGATCTAGTTTCCTTCTTGCCACTTGATGGAAACATTATTGCTGCCCAAGATCAGAAAATGCTCTATAATTATCTTAAGTGGAGAGGAAGACAGTGTGGGGTAGGCTACTTTTTCTACCATGATCAGATTTTCAGCCCACCTACTTTGCAGGAGCTCAAGGTGGAGGAGGATTTTCAGAAGATGCCATGTTGGGAGGTAACTCACTTTGTATGGATGATAGCTTGGGGATGGGAGATTCATATGGGGATGGTAGATCCCAATATATATCAGACCTCATGCCTCAAGAGGGCCTTTAGACCACCCATTGTTTCCTCCTTTGATACTTTACTTTCACATGATGATAGTTATTTGGGATGTTCACCAAAAGCTAGCTTGCTTACTTGGGAGGGGCAACTTGGAGATATATTGATGAGACAACATCTTGATCCTTGGAGGATTTTATCTTGTGAGAGTGCTACAGGGGAAGAAGAGGATGATCTTCAGTTCTATCCTTGTCATTGCTTGAGGAAAAGCAACATTTGGGAGGGGAGGACTGTAATATTCCAAAATTTGCATGCAGCAAAGTGGAATATTAAATTTTTCTAATATCACTTAGGAGATGAATAAATGGGTAAGGAGGCCCATAAATTTCAGAAATAAGGATAAAATCCCTCATAATGTGAAAGGGGATCATAATTCCAGCTAGATTTTACACTCTCATGTGTGAACATGGACATTTTGCATGTGGACAAAGTCAAGTTTGACCAAGTCAACAACATAAATGTAGGAGGAGTGGATCAGCAATAAAAATAGCTCAAGATGAATGAGGTTTAGCCTAGACAACTATATGTGAGCTGGATTGAATACCCTTAGGTGTGAAAAAGGTTGAAGCAGGTTGAAGAGGTCAACCTTGACCAAATCAAACAACATAGTTTAGAGGAGTGGCTCTAATGAAGGTACAACGCAGTTTTGGAGGGAGATTGTTTGTGTGATAGTGGAAACCATATTGAGTGGGACCCAAGGTGAGAAGGCTCACTTATTTTATAAGGAAGAGGATGGAAACCATTTGGGGTTAGCTTATGAATTATATTTTTATGTCTGCTTATAATTTTTCTCTCTTTAGTTGTTTAGCTAAGATTGTCGGTGTTGTTTAGCACTAAGGTATTCCTGTTCAAGAATTCCTTCTCTTCCCTTTGAGTAGCTCTTGGGAGAGACCTAATCTTTCATTCCACACATCTGGCATTGGTGCCAAGCTTCAGTCTTTAGTTTCATTGCAGTTTCTGCAGGAGGTTGTGTTGAGTTGCAGGGTGTTGTAGTGAAGGGTTGAGAAACCCACTTTCTAAGTTGATTTTGCATGGGAGGGAGGTTTCCTTCTATTGGAGGATCAATTTGGAGGTTTCTTGGGCTGATTTCAGATCATTGGAAGCAGGCCAACACATTTTGATCATCTACAGCATTATTCCATTCAGGAATTGCGATATTTATGGAGGGCAATTTCAACAGTGTCTTTTATGGCTCTTTCAAGGAGTTTTCTTGTGATTGGAGGGTTGATTCTTCCATGGGGGAAGACCTTTGATCAGATATGCATCAGATATATATTATTACAGATTTCTATACTCCTGTGCTTCAGTTTACAGTGATTATTCAGTCATATTGCTGAAGAACACCATTTGTATTCAGGGTGTATTCCTATAAACACTTTCCAGGTTCCCTAGCTTTTGTATAAAGGAGACTAGATCTCATGTTTCTGAGCCATATTGTTTAATATAATATCAGATCTATTTGTCTCTACTATTCAGGTGTACATACCTTCATTTTACAGCACAGTCTCTTTTATGCAGAAATTTATGTGTTGCAGTGTTTGGGATTTTAGCCTTTTTTAGCTATCCTAGGCGTGGGAGGTCTGTTTAACCCACCTAGTTTGATTTGTTTCAGCTCTATTCTTGGATTTAGGTTGTATATTGTCTGATCTAAAGGATCCAAGATTTTATTTCATTATTTATAGCATATTTTTCTGAAAATGCATTTTTTATGCATGCATGGTTGAGCAGTCCCTATTTGGGGATATTATAGTGGTATCAAAGCAAGATCTTTGGCTCAGCCTGTGGACTTCAAGCCAAAATGATATAAGAAGAAGGGAAGATCAGAATGATGAAGAAAATGAGCATTGTCTCATCATTTTTCAGATCCATGAAGAACCTCTCCAAGGAGGTAAAACCAGAAGAAGAGAAAAGGAGCAGTGAAACTTCTAGAGAGTTTCAAGAGGAGGAAAATCCATGCACTTCCTATGATCAGAAGAGGATACCAGTGTTGCAAATAGCTCCAAAGAATTGGAACATTTCCTTTCCTTTTTAGGAGGAGGACAAATTGTAGGAAGATGTGGGACACTTGGATCACAAGATTCTAAGTGAATACCTTGTTGAGTACAAATCTCAACCTGGAGCCTTCAAGGGGACTCTAGCTTTCCCTCAGTACATTCATTTGGAGGAGGAAATAAGACCTTGTGTCTAAGGAAGTATCAAGGGAAATAGGTTCCTATTTTCTACTTTTGATGGGTCATCTGTAGCAAGGGTTTGGGAAAGGAAACTAGATGCATTCTTCCTACTACATCCTGTGGTAGAAAGGGAGGCTGTAGAGATTGCAGCACTGCACCTAGAGGGTGAAGCAAATATTTGGTGGTTCAGCCATTTGAGCCATGCAAGAGTGGTTACTTTTGTTGAGTTTACTCAAAGGTTGATTGGGAAATTTGGTGAAGAAAAATCAGAGGAAAAGAAGCCCTCACCACCATTGGAAGAGACTTGTACCAACGCTGTCACAACTATGGGGGAGAAGCCCTCAACATCTTCAGTTGGAGGGGCCAAATCATTGAAGGAAGAAGCCCTTAGAGCCATACAATATACTTCCAAATTTCATCAAGGTATGCCTAAATTTTCATCTCCTATTGTTTCGGCAAATCATATGGAGGATTGTATACCATTGCATACTGCTCATTTGGAACAACATAATTGCACTGCATTGTGCAACCTTGATTTGATCAAGGAAGGGATGAAACATCATCCTAATGGGCCACTATTGGGCTGCACACCACACTTGGACTTGGGGTGTGAATTCTTGGAGGATAGGATGAACTTTGTCCCAAAAAAACTTATGAAAAACCATATGTTCATCCTTGAGTTGGGACATGAGACAGCCAAAACACCATGGAGGAGTGTTACAGTGTTGTCAAGAGGTAGCAGTGAGTAGGATTTTCCTTCAGCTCACTTGGATCCTTATGGATTCAAGATGATCATTGGTGTGAGATTTTTTCTAGGAGATCTCCAAGGAATTGTATTCCAACATCCCATGGAATGCAAGAAGAAAAATCTGATTTGGGAGAATGGTAATCTTCATTGGAAGGGTACCAAGGTTGATCATGATGGGAGGCACCAACATTGGGATGAATGGGGGTGGATGGAGAGGGAGAAGTTGGTAAGCTACTTGCAAATATATGACACCGGGCAGCAAGAGGCTTGGCTGCGTTGGCTACTCTTGAAATAGTTTGGCCATCATGGGACATATCATTTTTCCATGGGTATGTGGGTGGAAGGAACTTGGCAGGATAATTGCATCATTGGGTAGCAAGGAGTGTGGATGCATTGTGATGATATGATCATTATGTCTTCACCACATGATTTTTATGATGGAGGTATGAGGAGGCAGCAAAAACTTTTGTTGCTTTGGAAGACCTTGAGAGAGCAAGGGAAAATTTTCTCTCACACTTTGCATGATGTTGCAGGAGTAGGAGATGGCACTATCATGGTGGAAAGAGACTACTCCTTAGCCTTGGATGATCTGGAAGTACTTCCACTTTGGTAGAAACTTCTTGTATATGGCAGCATTATGAGAGGAGTCTCTGACAATGAGCATGTCAAAGAATGGAGTTATGAGTTAGTAGGAGCCTATTTTCATAGGCCAACATCGCTGTCACTTTGGAGTATGGAATTATTGATGGAGTTTCCCCATGATCACCTCACATTTGATGCACTTGGGGAACAAGGAGGAGGTGAGAATGATGGAGTAGTGGATGGAGGCATTTATTACTATGGTATGTTCTTCTTGAATTGGATTTCCAAGCATAAGAAGGAGGATCTTCCTGCAACATATGGTTCATTCCTCTTCATAGGAGTATGTCATACCACTATGGAGGACTTACTTATGGATCCTATCATCATCTTACTTTCATTACATGGTAAGAACTTTGTTTTTGCATTTATTGATTGTCCAACACAATATTTGCATGCTCTTACCATTTCTTTGCAGTGCATTGTTCCACAAAGGGGCAAGCTTTCCTTTGGGCTCCATGGACCATTTTTGGCCAAATATTATGATGGAGATAGCCATCTGTTGTATTACTTTGGGCAAGTGTTTGGTTACTTCTTGTATGCTCAGTTGATACATTCAACCATTTACTATTTTCGAGTAGATGTGATGACTTACAAAACTAGCCATTTGTCAAGCAACAACTTGCCATGCTATTTTATGAAGCTGCAGTGGGGAAGACTGCGCTGTGACCACTTGGGAAACTGGTGGTACCTTCCAGCACCACATGAAACCTTCAGTATTCCATTCATGTTGATGCTAATCATGATCCCATTTGTTGATGTTTTTCTTGCTTTTATGGGGAGCATGATTGGGGGAGAAACACATTGGGTGGATGTGTTCTTCGGGAAGGTGGATTCCCACACTCTCTGCATTACATGTTCTAAGGGGAGCATGGGAGGAGATATGGCCACCGCAGCAAAATATTTGTTTCTTTATGAGGAGGGCCATGAGATTGATGGGATTCCATATGGTGGTGATTTCTTATCCATCATGTATGAGATGGTTTGGGCCAACTTGAGTCACAACGTTGGGGGAGGGATCTTTGGAGATGTAGTTTCCTTCTTGCCACTTGAGGGCAACATTATTGCTGCCCAAGATCAGAAAATTCTCTACACTTATCTTAAGTGGAGAGGAAGACAGCGTGGGGTAGGCTTCTTTTTCTACCACGATAAAATTTTCAACCCACCTACTTTGCAGGAGCTCAAGGTGGAGGAGGATTTTCAGGAGATGCCATGTTGGGAGGTAACTCACTTTGTATGGATGATAGCTTGGGGATGGGAGATTCATATGGGGATGGTAGATCCCAATATATATCAGACCTCATGCCTCAAGAGGGCCTTTAGACCACCCATTGTTGCCTCCATTGATACTTTACTTTCACATGATGATAGTTATTTGGGATGTTCACCAAAAGCTAGCTTGCTTACTTGGGAGGGGCAACTTGGAGATATATTGATGAGAGAACATCTTGATCCTTGGAGGATTTTATCTTGTGAGGGTGCTACAGGGGAGGAAGAGGATGCTCTTCAGTTCTATCCTTGCTGATGCTTGAGGACAAGCAACATTTGGGAGGGGAGGACTGTAATATTCCAAAATTTACATTCAGCAAAGTGGAATATTAAATTTTGCTAATATCACTTAGGAGATGAATAAATGGGTAAGGAGGCCCATAAATTTTAGAAATAAGGATAAAATCCCTCATTGTGTGAAAAGGGATCATAATTCCAGCTGGATTTTACACTCTCATGTGTGAACAGGGACATTTTGCAGGTGGAAAAAGTCAAGTTTGACCAAGTCAACATCATAAATGTAGGAGGAGTGGATCAGCAATAAAAATAGCTCAATATGAATGAGGTTTAGCCTAGAAAACTATATGTGAGCTGGATTGAAGACCCTTAGGTGTGAAAAGGGCTGAATCAGGTTGAAGAGGTCAACCTTGACCAAGTCAAACAACGTAGTTTAGAGGAGTGGCTCTAATGAAGGTACAACACAATTTTGGAGGGAGATTGTTTGTGTGATGGTGGAAACCCTATTGAGTGGGACCCAAGGTGAGAAGGCTCACTTAATTTATAAGGAAGAGGATGGCAGCCATTTGGGGTTAGCTTATGAATTATATTTTTATGTCTTCTTAGACTTTTGCTCTCTTTAGCTGTTTAGCTAAGATTGTTGGTGTTGTTTAGCATTAAGGTATTCCTGTTCAGGAATTCCTTCTCTTCCCTTTGAGTAGCTCTTGGGAGAGGCCTGATATTTCATTCCACACATATGGCATTGGTGCCAAGCTTTAGTCTTTAGTTTCAACATAGTTTCTGCAGGAGGTTGTGTTGAGTTGGAGGGTGTTGCAGTGGAGGGTTGAGAAACCCACTTTCTGAGTTGGTTTTGCATGGGAGGGAGGTTTCCTTCTATTGGAGGATTAGTTTGGAGGGTTCTTGGGCTGATTTCAGATCTTTGGCAGCAGGCCAACACATTTCCATCACCTACAGTGTTATTCCATTTAGGAATTGCGTTATTTATGGAGGGCAGTTTCAACAGTGTCTTCTGTGGCTCTTTCGGGGAGTTTTCTTGTGATTGGAGGGTTGATTCTTCCATGGGGGAAGACCTTTAATCAGATCTGCATCATATATATATTCTTACAGATTTATATACTCATGTGCTTCATTTTGCAATGATTATTCAATCATATTTCTGAAGATCACCATTTGTATTCATGGTGTATTCCTAGAAACACTTTTTGGGTTCTCTAGATTTTGTATAAAGGAGACTAGATCTCATGTTTCTGAGCCATATTTTTTAATATAATATCAGATGTATTTGTCTCTGCTATTCATGTGTACATACCCTCATTATACTGTGCAGTCTCTTTTATGTAGAAATTTTTGTGTTGCAGTGTTTGGGGTTTTAGCCTTTTTTAGCTATCTTAGGTGTGGGAGGTCTGTTTAACCCACCTAGTTTGATTTTTTTCAGCTCTATTCTTGGATTTAGGTTGTATATTGTATGATATAAAGGATACAAGAGTTGATTTCGTTATTTATAGCATATTTTTTTGAAAATGAGTTTTTTATGCATGCATGGTTGAACAGTCCCTATTTGGGGATATTACAGTGGCATCAAAGCAAGATCTTTGGCTCAGCCTATGGAATTCAAGCCAAAATGCTATAAGAAGAAGGGAATATCAGAATTATGAATAAAATGAGCATTGTCTCATCATTTTTTAGATCCATGAAGAACCTCTCCAAGGAGGTAAAACAAGAAGAAGAGAAAAGGAGCGGAGAAACCTCTAGAGAGTTTCAAGAGGAGGAAGAGCCATGCACTTCCTATGATCAGAAGAGGATACCAGTGTTGCAAAGAGCTCCAAGGCATTGGAACATATCCTTTCCTTTTTAGGAGGAGGTAAAATTGCAGGAATATGGGGGACACTTGGATCATAAGATTCTAAGTGAATACCTTGTTGAGTACAAATCTCAACCTAGAACCTTCAAGGGGATTCTAGCTTTCCCTCAGTACATTCATTTGGAGGAGGAAAGAAGACACTGTGGCCAAGGAAGGATCAAGGGAAACAGGTTCCTATTGTCTACTTTTGATGGGTCATCTGTAGCAAGGGTTTGGGCAAGGAAACTAGATGCATTCTTCCTACTACATCCTGTGGTAGAAAGGGAGGCTGTAGAGATTGCAGCACTGCACCTAGAGGGTGAAGCAAATATTTGGTGGTTCAGACATTTGAGCCATGCAAGAGTGGTTACTTTTGCTGAGTTTACTCAAAGGTTGATTGGGAAATTTGGTGAAGAAAAATCAGAGGAGAAGAAGCCCTCACCACCATTGGAAGAGACTTGTACCAGCGCTGTCACAACTATGGGGGAGCAGTTCTCAACATCTTCAGTTGGAGGAGCCAACTCATTGGAGGAAGAAGCCCTTACAGCCATGCAATATACTTCCAAATTTCATTAAGGTATGCCTAAATTTTCATCTCTTATTGTTTCGAATAATCATATGGAGGATTGTATACCATTGCATATTGCTCATTTGGAACAACATAATTGCACTGCACTGTGCAACCTTGATTTGATCAAGGAAGGGATGAAACATCATCCTAATGGGCCACTATTGGGCTGCACACCACACTTGGACTTGGGTTGTGAATTCTTGGAGGATAGGATGAACTTTGTCCCAAACAAACTTATGAAAAACCATATGTTCATCCTTGAGTTGGGACATGAGAGAACCAAAACACCATGGAAGAGAGTTACAATGCTATCAAGAGCTAGCAGTGAGGAGGATTTGCCTTCAACTCACATGGATCCTTATGGATTCAAGATGATCATTGGCGTGAGATTTTTTCTAGGAGATATCCAAGGAGTTGTATTCCAACATCCCATGGAATGCAAGAAGAATAATCTGATTTGGGAGAGTGGTAGTCTTCATTGGAAGGGTACCAAGGTTGATCATGATGGAGGCACCCACATTGGGATGAATGGGGGTGTATGGAGAGCAAGAAGTCGGTAATTTAATTGCAAATATATGACACCGGGCAGTAGGAGGCTTGGATGCATTGGCTACTCTTGAAATAGTTTGGCCATCATGGGACATATCCTTTTTCCAAGGGTATGTGGGTGGAAATAACTTTGCATGATACTTGCATCATTGGGCAGCAAGGAGTGTGGATGCATTGTGATGATATGATCATTATGTCTTCACCACATGATTTGTATGATGGAGTTATGAGGAGGCAACAAAAACTTTTGTTGCTTTGGAAGACCTTGAGAGAGCAAGGTCAGATTTTCTCTCACACCTTGCATGATGTTGCAGGAGTAGGAGATGGCACTATCATGGTGGAAAGAGACTACTCCTTATCCTTGTATGATTTGGAAGTACTTCCACTTCGGAAGAAACTTGTTGTATATGGCAGCATTATGGGAGGAGTCTTTGACAATGAGCATGTCAAAGAATGGAGTTATGAGTTGGTAGGAGCCTATTTTCATAGGCCAACAACGCTATCACTTTGGAGCATGGAATTATTGATGAATTTTTCCCAGGATCACTTCACATTTGATGCACTTGGGGGACAAGGAGGAGGTGAGAATGATGGAGTAGTGGATGGAGACATCTATTACTATGGTATGTTCTTCTTGACTTGGATTTCCAAGCATAAGAAGGAGGATCTTCCTGCAGCATATGGTTCATTACTCTTCATAGGAGTATGTCATACCACTATGGAGGACTTACTTATGGATCCTATCATCATCTTACTTTCATTACATGGTAAGAACTTTTATTTTGCATTTATTGATTTTCCAACACAATATTTGCATGCTCTTACCATTTCTTTGTAGTGCTTTGTTCCACAAAGGGGCAAGCTTTCCTTTGGGCTCCATGGACCATTGTTGGCCAAATATTATGATGGAGACAACCAACTATTGTATGACTTTGGGAAATTTTTTGGCTAATTCTTATATGCTCAGTTGATACATTCAGCCATTTACTATTTGCTAGTAGATGTGATGACTTTCACAACTAGCCATTTGTCAAGGAACAACTTGCCATGCTATTTTCTAAAGTTGCAGTGGGGAAGACTGTGCTGTGACCACTTGGGAAACTTTTGGTACCTTCTAGCACCACATGAAACCTTCAATATTCGCTTCATGTTGATGCTAATCATGATCCCTTTTGCTGATGTTGTTCTTGCTTTTATGGGGAGCATGTTTGGGGGAGAAACACATTGGGTGGATGTGTTCTTTGGGAAGGAGGACTCCCACACTCTCTACATTTCATGTTCTAAGGGGAGCATGGGAGGAGATATGGACACCATAACAAAATATTTGTTTCTTTATGATGAGGGCCATGAGATGGATGGGATTCCTTATGGTGGTGATTTCTTATCCATCATATATGAGATGGTTTGGGCCAACTTGAGTCACAACGTTGGGGGTGGGATCTTTGGAGATCTAGTCTCCTTCTTGCCACTTGAGGGAAACATTATTTCTACCCAATATCAACAGATGCTCTACACTTATCTTAAGTGGAGAGGAAGACAACATGGGGTTGGCTACTTTGTCTACCATGATCATATTTTCAACCCACCTACTTTGCAGGAGCTCAAGATGGAGGAGGATTTTCAGGAGATGCCATGTTGGGAGGTAACTCACTTTTTATGGATGATAGCTTAGGGATGGGAGATTCATATGGGGATGGTATATCCCAATATATATCAGAACTTATGCATCAAGAGGGCCTTTAGACCACCCATTTCTGCCTCCATTGATACTTTACTTTCACATAATGATAGTTATTTGGGATGTTCACCAAAAGCTAGCTTGCTTACTTGGGAGGGGCAACTTGGAGATATATTGATGAGACAACATCTTGATCCTTGGAGGATTTTATCTTATGAGGGTGCTACAGGGGAAGAAGAGGATTCTCTTCAGTTCTATCCTTGTCGTTGCTTGAGGACAAGCAACATTTGGGAGGGGAGGACTGTAATATTCCAAAATTTGCATGCAGCAAAGTGGAATATTAAATTTTGCTAATATCACTTAGGAGATGAATAAATGGGTAAGGAGGCCCATACATTTTAGAAATAAGGATAAAATCCCTCATAGTGTGAAAGCGGATCATAATGTTAGCTACATTTTACACTCTCATGTGTGAATAGGGACATTTTGCATGTGGACAAAGTCAAGTTTGACCATTTCAACATCATAAATGTAGGAGGAGTGGATCAGAAATAAAAATAGCTCAATATGAATGAGGTTTAGCCTAGAAAAATATATGTGAGCTGGATTGAAGACCTTTAGGTGTTAAAAGGGCTGAAGCAGGTTGAAGAGGTCAACCTTGACCAAATCAAACAATGCAGTTTAGAGGAGTGGCTCTAATGAAGGTACAACACAGTTTTGGAGGGAGATTGTTTGTGTGATGGTGGAAACCCTATTGAGTGGGACCCAAGGTGAGAAGGCTCACTTTGTTTATAAGGAAGAGGATGGAAACCATTTGGGGTTAGCTTATGAATTACATTTTTATGTATGCTTAGACTTTTTCTCTCTTTAGTTGTTTGGCTAAGATTACCGGTGTTGTTTAGCACTAAGGTATTCCTATTCAGGAATTTCTTATCTTCCCTTTGAGTAGCTCTTGGGAGAGACCTGATCTTTCATTCCACACATATGGAATTGGTGCCAAGCTTCAGTCTTCAGTTTCAACGCAGTTTCTGCAGGAGGTTATGTTGAGTTGCAGGGTGTTGCAGTGGAGGGTTGAGAAAACCACTTTCTGAGTTGGTTTTGCATGGGAGGGAGGTTTACTTCTATTGGAGGGATCTTGGGATGATTTCAGATCTTTGGTAGCAGGCCAACACATTTCAATCACCTACAGTGTTATTCCATTCAGGAATTGCGTTATTTATGGAGGGCAGTTTCAACAATGTCTTTTGTGGCTCTTTCGGGGATTTTTCCTGTGATTGGAGGGTTGATTCTTCCATGGGGGAAGGAATTTGATCAGATCTGAATTAGAACTATATTCTTACAACCTTATATACTCCTGTGCATCATTTTGTAGTGATTACTTAGTCATATTGCTGAAAATCACCATTTGTATTCAGGGTGTATTCCTAGAAACCCTTTCTGGGTTCTTTAGCTTTTGTATAAAGGAGACTAGATCTCATGTTTCTGAGCCATATTGTTTAATATAATATCATATCTATTTGTATCTGCTATTCATGTGTACATGCTCTCATTAGACTGCACAGTCTCTTTTATGCAGAAATTTCTGTGTTGCAGTGTTTGGGGTTTTAGCCTTTTTTAGCTATTCTAGGTGTGGGAGGTTTGTTTAACCCACCTAGTTTGATTTATTTCAACTCTATTCTTGGGTTTAAATTGTATATTGTCTAATCTAAAGGATGCAAGAGTTGATTTGTTATTTATAGCATATTTTTCTGAAAAAGCGTTTTTTATGCATGCATGGTTGAACAGTCCCTATTTGGGGATATTATAACCTCCTTCTCATGAAAAAGATACCTCCACTTTATGTCCTATAAATTCCTACTCTCATAGGTTATTGGGTGTTCATCCTACATCAAAACACCTCTAATCGTGAAATTTTAAGCATATATATGTCCCTCAAAAGATTGGTCAAAATATGACAGCTTCAATATTGAAGTTATTGCCATCTTCTTCTTCATATTGTGATTTATGCTTTCTGTCTCTTCTCTATCCATATCCATAACCTATACTTCTTCAACAAGTTGATCCGTGGTGTGGTGATCTTCCCACCACAAATATCCTATGGTAGTTGGTCATCCCCAAGAAAACTCTCACATCATGCACATTCTTGAGCTCCTCCCAATCTTCAATAGCACAAAACTTCTCAGGTTCCTGTTGTGTGGATTAATCCATCTTGCGAACAAGACTGATCTCCCTAGTTCTAAAATTATCTAGCAACAAACAGCCAAATAGACTAATCTTTCTCTAAGCATATATGATTTACAAAAAGCTCTATAGAGGTGTAAAAGACTTACCGTATATCCAGCGCTTGTTTGAAGTCGTTGTTGTCCCTCGTGCACTTGAAGGATTTATCCTCGTAAACCTGCAGTCACAAACAAGAAAAATATTACATAGCACCTGTATAGACATTATCATAAACCATGCTTATCATAGTGATCAAGGACTCTATGAAATAAACCATTAACTAACAGTTTATTGAGAAAAATGAGTATATTTGTATTAATTTCAAAAAAAGGAAAACCTTACAACCTGAGCCTTGATGTTGCACAGGCCTTCCTAGGGTCCGAAGCAGGAGTCTCCTCTACTTTGATAAGCTCTGCACTCCTCCAACCAAGACAAATAGAGGTATGTAATCTCTCTTCACAAAAATCTTAGTTAACTGAGTCTAAATCTCAACAGCACTTAACCTCAAATATTCTCAAGCTTGAACTCCCTTTGAGGCTACCTAATGCCTCTTTTTATAGTGGAAAAGAGGAGGTTTTCTGTTCCAACTATGAAGGGATAGAATCCTCCTTCAAAGGGATAAGCTCCTCACATCAAGGGGTTAGCTCCATAAGGTAAGGGATACATGCCTCAAAGAAGCCGGTTTGCCACGCAAGATTCATTCTAGAAGCTTCCAGAATTTACTTTAATTGAGATTTTTGGAATTTACTTGCGCCTTTTTGATCTTACAGGGGTCCGCACCTATAACAAAGAGAAAGTGCATTCAGGTACGCAGGAGAGCTGAACATTGGGTGCGGGACCATAGGCAAGATGGCGAGAAAGTGCGACACCAACGTTTAGGAGATTTTTAGGAACTTTTCTCTGATTTTCAAGGCTTGATATGAGGAACTGATATGTTAGACTTGCAAAGGGGGAAGTATGAGTAATAATGAGCTCATACACATAGCAGAATGTCAGGATGACAATTTTTAGTGTAACAGATTGCCCCCTAAAGTGCAAAGTCTGTAATAGATGAAGCTGAAGTCTGTTAAATATGAAGAGTGAAGTACTTTATCATTTCAAGGATCATCCTCTAGACACCTCAGTTAGAACTTGTAAAAACATTCAACGCAAAATATATATGTATACATATTATTGCTGAGGTAGGCATTCCCATACTCAGATCAAAACTAATTAGAAACTGATTCAAATTGTTCTGATACAGGAATGGATTTGAATACATCACAGTATAGACATGTGTAGACATAGTATGGATGCAGCCATCTGTTTATAAATAGTCCACTGTCTAAATGATAACAAAATTCATCGCAACCTGGATGGTAGAAACTAGATCCAGGGTCTTGATTTCCGCATCTCGAACTAGTACGATTCTATCCATGTGAATGAATGTGTTGAAGTCGAACATGGTAGAAACCACTTGATTACCAGTATATGATGTAAACTGTTAAAAAGTGTGAGAGTAACCACCAGTAATGTCAATCGCTCTCAAAGTACCTAGTATAATCCATGAAATGTGAATGAATGAGTTGAAGTTGAACATGTCACAGAATCATTCGATCGAAGGTCAATGATGTAACCTGTCGTCGAAAGCGAGAAACCTACCATTGAGGCATGCAGATTTCAAGGTACTAATGATTTCTAGATCAACTTCCTAGATAATGAATTGTCGTCGATAGAAAGCGATCCGTCGTAGGCAAGCCCACAACACGAAATCATAGATCAAGTTTTGAAAATATATTGGCAAGGACTGACTCGGGGATGGTAAAAATGGATGACAAATATTTTGCAGATGAATGGTTTATTTGAACTGTCCTCTTGAACACATAATGACATTGCAGATGGCTTGGTGACAATTGACCCAAAGCTAATACCCAGAAACCGGATGAAAACTTTCAACGAGGTTTGATTAACTGGTAGGCAAAGGATTTCCCAACCCAGGTGAATGAAAGTGTCGTGTTCAAGAGTGGTTAACTGGATTTTCAAAAAATCAAAATACAACAAACATGTCCATTTTCCTCTCTTTTCCCCCACCATTTTTGGCAAGTACCTCTTTATTTTTGACAAGCTTGAGGAGGATAACATTTGCTTGTTTATAAGCTTATCCTTCGGATGAGTCCAACTTAGTTTAAAATTCTAACCCTAATAAGGAGTGGTCCGTTCCGTTCCTGTTTGAAATTGAACAGGTCCTTTACTGTTAAATTTTAACAAGTCGAGTATAGGAGAAACTCGGTGTTTTTCAATTTTAGGGAGTCAGAAGAAAACTTAAGAAAACTCCATAGGTGTACTTTTTTGTAAATTTCGTCTCTCGAGCCCGAAAAAGGATAAAATAATGCGGGAGAGAACTCTATTGACCGTAATTAGTCAACGTATACCTTTTTCGTAAATAGTCCATTTCAGTCCATAAAAGGGGTAAACTTATACTGAAGGGACGATTATTCATTTACTTTAACGAGTTCGAATAATCAAGTGCTCGGCAATATTTTCATATTTAGAGAGTCTGAAAAGGACTTAAAAGTGAACTCCAATGTTTCACTTTTTCGTAAATTTTTGAAAGAGTCCGAAAAAGTGATAAAAGTATGCTCTTTGTTGAAAAATGATCAATTCCCCTGAAAAATCCAATTTCTGCAAAAAAACTAGAAACATTACACATAACTGTTTAAGATAAGTAAAAATGCTTTCAAAATACCCTTTTTAAAGTGGAAAATTAAAAAATTAAAAATTTATCTATTCGAAAAAACTTATAAAAAGGACTTTTTCAATTTCATTTTTACCGTTCAAGTTAAGAGTGAAAAGTAAAAGCTTTTGGGTAAAAAAAAAATTCATGTGAAGATTCTGGAAAATCTGTCCGACGAAATCGAGAACCGTCAGTCCCAGGTAATCCATGACCTCCTAATCTTGCATTTCATCCGTTTATAATTCATTTTTAGGCTTTAGATTTTATTTTTAAGGGAAAAATATGGTTTAAAAAATCGGTCGCGGAGGTCCGCAGGTGCCACACATGGGCCCTGCAGACGCCGACTTTTTCCTATGTAGAAAAAAGTCGTGGGTCCACACTTTTTCCATAGCATGCGTGCGTTCCTATGCACTGTGTGCGAAGACAAAGTGCAGTCCCCGCGTTTTCAAATTTCAAAACTAAATTTCTCATTTGCCGCCCAAAAATTTTCAAATTAGATTGTTCTAACCTATCTTTTTATGCATTTTAGGATTAACAAGATGTTGATTTGGAGAGAATGTGAACATGAGGATGTGGATGACGCTGCGATGCTCCATTTTCCCACAATGCAAGCATTAAGAGCATGTGGTTTGTATAAAT
Organism: Pinus albicaulis; assembly: GCA_034641835.2. Lineage (NCBI taxonomy): Eukaryota > Viridiplantae > Streptophyta > Pinopsida > Pinales > Pinaceae > Pinus > Pinus albicaulis. The sequence goes on from CM076576.1 coordinate 234,466,139, forward strand.
TCTGGGCCATCCAAGATGAGGGCACAGGTAGACCTCCTGACATGGTTGGTAAACAGGTGGAACGTGCAGGACCAGTGTTTCATTATTGGCGGCCACCGGCTCGAAATTGAGCTAGAGGAAATTTATTTTCTGACTGGTTTGTCCAAGAGGGGTGAACAAATTTCCATGTTTGGGACTAAGCCAGGTGGCCAGACTGTCGCTAGTATTCGACAAGAATTCTGTAATGATGAGGCAGACCCCAGGGACAAACGAATTGATATAAAAACTATCATCCGTCCCGAGCTGAAAGTTATTGCGTTTACTGTTACCAGGCTGTGTGGGAGTGCAGCACTGCATGTGGCTACCGGTTCCCAGATGCACATCGCTGTGGACTGTTTTCGAGGCACCATTTTCAACTGGTGCGAAGCTGTGTTGGCCAATGTAAAAGGCCAACTAACTAGAGTGAAGAATGGAAAACTAAATAACTTTGGATATGGATCCATTGTTGTCACCTTTTCTCTAGAGAGGATCCCCATGTTAGCTCCGTAGAGTATTCATGTCGATGTCGGTCGACCTCGAGAACTTAGGATGGTTCGTTGGGTTGCATTGATGGCCCGTCATGGTATTGAGGGCGCTGAGATTATTCGATTTCCTCCTTCATATTTTCGTTTCCTGGAATGCCAAATTCTTGTCATAGAGGACTTTCCATATGCCGGGATAGATTTCCACGGCGACCGAGAGATGACTCTCCCAGCAGGGGAACAGTGGGATGAATCAGGTAAAATCACTTTCAACAATTTCTAAGTTCTATTTTTTTTTTGTTTTTTGATCGTCTTGAAAATTAATAACAAATTTTTTTTTGAATGTAGATGTGGGCCCATGACGACCAGCCCATCTCCAGCCTTATGAAAGAAGACAACCAGTTGCAGCCGCACCAGCCCCAGCAGGCCAATCAACGGAAATCTTGTCTGATTTAGAGCATCACCTAGAGCGTCTGACTCTAGATATTCCAGAGACAGACATAGATGAGATTCCACTCAGATTGCAGAGATACGTGATTGGTGTTCCAGGACCTTTTAGGAGGTTCCTATGCAGGGTGGCCCGGGCAGTGGTTTCTTATCGTGATCACCATCAGTGATGGGATGATCGTGTCGTAGACTCATATTTTTGACTTTTTGTGTTACCATTTTACTGATCATAAGGTGTTTCCAACCTATGATCGAAGACGATGTATATTTTTTTGAAAACACTTCTATAATATGATATATCACTATTTACCGGCTATCTGTGTACATGTTATGAATGTTGTTTGATTTAATGTTTTGATCATTGAAAATGTTGATTTATCATACTAGAAGCAACTGCATGTGCTAATGTATTTAAATGTCTTGGAATATGTTGATATTCAATGTAGTCAAATTCACGTTCCAAGAGACGAAATCTTAAAAATAACCGTAATAACACTGGATTTCTAATAACTCAATAACTGCACTATATTCAGTGATGTTATTCGTTGTTTGACAAAGGCTTACCCCATGCATGGATACTAACTCATCAGAAGGTGAATAGATAACCCAAGCTATGGAATAAATGTTCCATGTACTACTACAAGCACCATTAGAAAAACCAATGTAGGTTTGAAGAGACGTCGACATCTGCAATATCAGAAGTAAAACTCAGATGAGCAGGAATAGTGATAAAAAACACACTTCTAAACTAGGCACGCTTTTCTAATCTAAGACACACCAGCAGTAAAGAAATCTAATCTAATAAAAAATCTCCACACCAGGTTTAAGCATAATATTGCTTCAGATACAACCCATTTCTGGGTTTATCTAAAGGGACATCGTCAAAATCTATCAGATCATAGGCCCCTTTTGCCAGCTTTCGCTTAACAATGAAAAGACCATGCCAGATAGGCACGAATTTCCCAGCTCCTAGCTTATCGTTGGCTTGATCATAAACTAAGACTAGGTCTCCTTCTAAAAAATTTCGAGGGTTAACACTTCTATCATACTGAGCTTTTATTCTTTTGACATGAGCTTCATTTGTTATTGCAGCATTTCGTCGATTCTCATCCAATTGAGCCAAGTACAAAAAATGTTTCTCCTCCTCAGACGTAGCTGGGAGTAATTCTATGGCTAATTTCAATGACGAAATTTCGCATTCAATCGGCAACACAGCTTCCAAACCGTAAACTAGTTGAAAGGGAGTGAAACCAGTTGATGTTTTGACCGAGGTTCAATATGCCCAAAGTGCTGAAAATAACATGGAATGCCAATTCGTTTTGTGAATACCAATAATTCGTCTGATCATGGTGACTAAAATTTTATTTATGGCTTCAACCAGACCATTGGCTTGTGGATAATACAGAGTGGAACTATCGTGGCGCGGGCCAAGTTGATCTGTCAGTTCAGTCATCATGACATTCCGAAAATGACTTCCATGATCTATAATAATGGCTTGAGGAACACCGAACCTAGCTATTATGTGATTAGATATGAAAGTTGCAGCAGTTTTGCCGTCAGTCGAAAATGTAGGCATCGCCTCGGCCCACTTAGTAAAATAATCTACTGCTAAGATAATATACGCATGCCCCCCGGCCAAGTGAGGGTTACATGTAATAAAGTGAATACCCCATTTCGCAAAATGACCGACAACAATTATAGGGTGAAGAGGAGTGGGTGGTGCACGCATCTTACGATCAAAAAGTTTACAGTTGTGGTATTTCCGGACTCCATAAATACAATCTTTGAATAACGACAGCTAGAAATACCTAGCGCGCAATATCTTTTGGGCTGTGGCATACCCAGACATATGACCGCCACATGCTCCAGAATGGCAGTCATTTAAAACCTTTTCAGCTTCTTCTTGAATAAGACAGCGTCGGAAAACAGAATCCGCTCCCCGACGATAGAGTGTATCACTAATAATATTATACTATTGGGATTGGAAACGTATTTTCTATCGCTGAGATCGTGAGATTTCAGGCCGAAAAGATTGGGTTTGGAGATAAACAATAACATCTCCATACCATCGATCAAGAGTATTGATAAGAAACAGATATTCATCCACAATGGGCTCCTCTGCCACAGTTTCAGTATTAGTAGAGGGGAAATCACACATTAGTTCCACAAATACCAAAGATTTCTTTGCCTTGGATTTTTCAAATTCCAAGTCAAATTTCTGTAGGATGACTATCCATTTGGAATACTTGCTCCCTAGCAATTTTTTGGTTAAAATGTACATCATAGGGTTACAGTCAGAAATTACTGTGGTTTTACGTAACAAGATGTAGTGTCTAAATCTTTGGACAGCTTGAACAGCTGTCAAGGCCAATTTCTCCACATGTGTGTATTTGATCTTAGTCAGATGTAAATTCTGACTAAGATAGTAAATCACATGTTCAGTGTTAGATTTGTCTTCCTGAACCAGAACCATCCCAATGGTGGAATGAGAAGCGGCGAGGTACAAAACATAATCCTCGTTGTAGTTGGGAGGATGAAATAACGGTGCATGCGTCAACGCGTGTTTAAGTGCATCAAAAGATCGATCAACGATATCATCCCAAAATAATGGAATGTTTTGTTTCAGCAACCGGGTAAAACCTTTTGTAAGCTTAGCATAGTTAGGAATGAACCAACGTAAAAAGTTTGCTTTCCCCGGCAAACTCTGGAGTTGGCGTAAAGTCGAAGGAGGAGATAAATTGACAATAGCTTTGACCTTCGACAGATCAATGCGAATGACTGATTTCAAAACAAAAAATCCCAGTAAGCGACCCGATTCTACACAAAAAACACATTTGTGTGGATTCAGCCTAATTCGATAATGCCTACATCTCATAAAAATAGCTCGTAAGTGAGTGAGATGGTTGGCCCTACGTGATGAATGAGCAGGTAAATCATCGAGATAAGGCTGCACAATGTTCTTAATGTCATGAAATGAGTAAGACAGAGCCCTTTGAAAAGTTTCTCCAGCATTCTTCAATCCAAAGGGTAGTTTGCAATAAGCAAACGTCCTCCACAGACAAATGAAAGCTGTTTTTGGCTGATCAGCAGGGAGTATGTTTATTTGATTGTAACCGGAAAAACCGTCCATAAAGGAAAACATTTCACTGCCGGCACAATCATCAATTATTTGATCGGTATAGGGGGTTGGATAATTGTCTTTAGGACAAGCTCGATTAATATCCCTATAGTCGATACATACTCATATCGTTCCTTGTTTTTTAGCCACAGGAACAATATTCGATACCCAATCCGTTAAGGGAATTGGAGAAATGAAACTTGCATGAAGTAATTTTTCAACCTCTGCTTTGATAGCAACAGCTTTTCTAGGATGTATTTGACGTAGACGTTGATGGACAGGTTTGGCATCCGGGTAGGTCTTGATTTCATGTATGACAATTGATGGATCGATTCCTGGCATTTCTTCATAGGACCAGGCAAACACATCACAGAATTCTTGAAATAGGGCTTTATAAGTTTGAATTTCATCTTCCGTACAACAAGCACCTATATGAATGTTTTCAATTATTCCTGGTTTTACTGAAATGTCAATTGGAATCGTTTGAGAGATATTTTCCAAATTTAACTCAAAATCAGGATTTCGCAATGGATTCTGGGGTTCTTTGACATATTTAGCAGTAAAAATTGAAGCAAAATCATCTTCAAAATGATCTAGTTCAGGTAAAAATGAAGATCGATGATGTAGATCTTCCCATGGTAAATCGTCAACAGACAAAAATTCACAAATCTGCTCATCAGTATGAACAAGATCAGGAAATGTCATTGCGGCTGAACTAGATATAGAAAGTGATTCCTCATGTATCCCATTTATTGGATCAGTTTCGGTTGAAGAGGGGTCAGAAAGTGACTGTACATCCTGATATGCAAGTTCAAATGGACTCAGAGGCATCATGCCATCAAATGAATCTAGCTCGGAGTCGGAAGGTACGATCCAAGGATCATCAAACATAACAGTGTCTGACGAAATCATGTAAATAGTTGCAACAGAAGGCGATACGTTAGGAGGAGGAAAGGAAAAATTTTCTAGTAAACCAGAATCTTTAATCAAACCTACTCCAACATCCTTGTAAGGGATAGCCGCTTTACCAACGTGCTGGATTGTTTCTATAGAGGCTGGGTCGGAAGAAAAATAAGTTAACTGATCTATTGTAACGATCTTTCCTTGATGTGGAAATTTAATGAGTCGAAAGACCGAAGAAACAACAACAGTCATAGCATAAGTCCAACTACGACCCAGGAGAAGGTTGTAATCTAGAGGGGCATCAACCACTTCCACATCTAGATTTACGATTTTTCCTTCGAACCCTATGGGTAAATCCTGCAAAATACCAAAAGGGTGGAAACCTCAACCATCAAAAGCCTTAAGAATCATCGGAGATTGGTTGAGTGTAGGAGAACCAAGCGATTTCCAACACTGAATCGACATAATATACATTGAAGCTCCCTCATCCATCACAGTCTGAAAGATCGATCTATTTTTGACTAACACTGGAATTTGGAAAGCCATTTGGTGAGGTAGGCTAGGTGTACTATTTTCTAAATTGAAGATTATAAGGTTAGAATCTTGAATATCGATAGCTCCTATGGCAGAAAAAAGAAATTTACACTGTGCTGGGCATGATTGCAACACTTCCAAAGACGACATTGTTGAAGGAGAAATAGCTAAGTCTTCAACAATGTTGTAATTCTGAGCAGCACTCGCATGTGGATTGAAAGATAATTTACAAAGAACACCTTTAGCAAGCGGTTTGATTATTATGTCTGGATTTGGTTTCTCAATCTGTAGCGGACCAGAAATAGGAGGAGGTGTAGTTGATGTATTTTCACTAGAAGATTCTGCTTCTTTACCATCAACAGGATTCTTATTACCATAATCTTGCGATCGCGTCACAATCCTTACATGAGACATCATCAAAATAGGTTCTTCTGAGGTAGCCGAGGTAGAACCAACCATCTTACTATCTTGAGTTGGAAAAGGATCCTTCAAGAAAGCAGGTTGTTGTGAACCTTTAACGAATTTCGCAACCTCTGCCCAATGTGGGCATTCCTTAGTAAAATGATCTTTGTCACAAATGTAACAAGGATAGCGTGGTTTGCGTTTTTCGTCATTGGATTCATTTTTATCTGTTTTCTCTTTTGAATTCTTCTTATTTTTATTCTTCCCTTTCTTTTTACCACTGGATTTAAATTTGGTCGTAGATGTCTCTACGACATGAATGTCAGCAAAAATTTCGGGGGAAGATTCTCCTTTCGGGGAATCAGGTAAATTTATAATAGGAGAAGAATTCTTTGAAGATTTCTTCTTGCTTTTAGTATTGACTGTACCAATCATACCATTAGCGGCATGAGACCCTGAAGGAGCAGCAGCTATTTGACCTTGTTTCGGAAGGTCGAGGATTTTTTCATGTAAAGTACCTGACTGCGTATAAACGAGGTCAAGGTACTGAGCTTGAGCAATTACTTTCTCTTCAGTAACAACACAAACCTTAGCTACATCTTTAGTGATTTTGGGTAACAATGATTTGACAAACCATTCCGCCAAAATTTGATCCAGAATGTAAACTTTCACCAAATGCCTTCTACGTCGCCATTCATGAATATGATTAGAAATATACGTGGACATGGATTTTTTTAGTGAATTTAATAGTTCCGTGCCATTGTCGTATCTAAAAGGCAACTGAAAATGAGTCAAGAAGGTAGTTTCTAACTGACTGAAATTATTAAACGAGCCTCGTGGTAACTCAATGTACCATTTGGCGGCAAGACCAATAAGAGTTCTTTGGAAAAGACGTAAGCGAATTGAATCATCAATTATTGAATTAGACACACACCAGAGGTGATAAGTCATGACCTGATTTGATGGATCCTCTCCTGACTTACCTTCGAATTTTGGTAAATCACTGGGCAACTTATGCAGCATTGGTGGCCAATACGGATAATAGAAAATTGGATCATTTGTAAGGTGTGTCAAATCAGGTAAATCCAAAGTTGCAATAAATGGTAATTGACAGTTAGGTTCCGAAAACCTTGAGTAGCCAAAGTAGTTCCAGGAGGCGGATACCCATGATAACTGGGAATTGGATTTGCATTAGGAATTGTGAAACCTCCCGGATAACCAGGATTAACCAAACCAAACTGGGGTTGTTGAGGCTGTCGATAAGTATAGCCAGGGTACGGTTGATACTGATAATTAGGATTTTGTGAAACGGGACCAAATTGAGGCTATCCATGGTATGGTTGATACGTGAATTGTGGTTGACTTGTGACAACTGTACTTGTACCGGCTTGTCCCGCAGGCATCTGAATCGAAGTCTGAACTGAAGGTCCTGATTGGGGTACAGAGACTTGAGGGATTTTCACGGACGCAGGGATAGACGAACTCGGGGCTACAGATACTCCATAAACAGTTTTTACATTTTGAACAGACGTTGCAACAGTTTGAGGCGGAGTCTGAGGTGAACTAGGCGTAGACTACTGAATAGGACTAGGTGCAGGAGTTTGAATAGTAGGATGGACAGGTTGCTGGATTGGACAAGAAACCAAAGGCTGTCCAGGTTGAAAAGGCAACTGCACATTAGGCTGCATAGGTTGTTGATATTGGGATGGATCCCACACCATATTCATTCCGGGGTATTTTCCCGCAGAAGGTTGGGTAAAAAAAAAAGTTCCTATGAAGATTCTGGAAAATCCGTCTAACGAAATCGAGAACCGTCAGTCCCAGGTAATCCACGACCTCCTAATCTTGCATTTCATCCATTTACAATTCATTTTTAGGCTTTAGATTTTATTTTTAAGGGAAAAATATGGTTTAAAAAATCGCCCGCGGAGGTCCGCAGGTGCCACACATGGGCCCTGCGGACCCCAACTTTTTCCTATGTAGAAAAAAGTCGTGGGTCCGCACTTTTCCCACAGTGCGCGTGCATTCCTACACACTGTGTACGAAGACAAAGTGCGGTCCCCACGTTTTCAAATTTCAAAACTAAATTTCTCATTTGCCGCCCAAATTTTTTTAAATTAGATTGTTCTAACCTATATTTTTATGCATTGTAGGATTAACAAGATGTTGATTTGGAGAGAACGTGAGCACGAGGACATGGATGATGCCACGATGCTCCATTTGCCCATAATGCAAGCATTAAGAGCATGCGGTTTGTATAAATTCTGGGCCATCCAAGGAATGAGGGCACAGGTAGACCTCCTGACATGGCTGGTAAACAGGTGGAACGTGCAGGACCAGTGTTTCATTATTGGCGGCCACCGGCCCGAAATTGAGCTGGAGGACATTTATTTTCTGACTGGTTTGTCCAAGAGGGGTGAACAACTTTCCTTGTTTGGGACTAAGCCAGGTGGCCAGACTGTCGCTAGTCTTTGACAAGAATTCTGTAATGATGAGGCAGACCCCAGGGACAAACGGATTGATATAAAAAATATCATCCGTCTCGAGATGAAAGTTATTGCGTTTACTGTTACCAGGCTTTGTGGGAGTGTAGCACTGCATGTGGCTATCGGTTCCCAGATGCACATTGTTGTGGATTGTTTTCGAGGCACCATTTTCAACTGGTGCGAAGCTGTGTTGGCCAATGTAAAAGGCCAACTAACTAGAGCGAAGAATGGAAAACTAAATAACTTTGGATATGGATCCATTGTTGTCACCTTTGCTCTAGAGAGGATCCCCATGTTAGCTCCGCAGAGTATTCCTGTCGATGTCGGTCGACCTTGAGAACCTAGGATGGTTCGTTGGGTTACATTGATGGCCCGTCATGGTATTGAGGGCGCTGAGATTGTTCGATTTCCTCCTTCATATTTTCGTTGGCTAGAACGCCAACTTCTTGTCATAGAGGAATTTCCATACGCCGGGATAGATTTCCATGGTGACCGAGAGATGACTCTCCCAGCAGGGGAATAGTGGGATGAATCAGGTAAAATCACTTTCAACAATTTCTAAGTTCTATTTTTTTTTTGTTTTTTGATCGTCTTGAAAATTAATAACCAAAAGTTTTTTGAATGCAGATGTGGGCCCACGGTGACCAGACCATCTCCAACCTTATGAAAGAAGACAACCAGTTGCAGCCGCACCAGCCCCAGCAGGCCAATCAACAGAAATCCTGTCTGATTTAGAGCATCACCTAGAGCATCTGACTCTAGATATTCCAGAGATGGACATAGATGAGATTCCACTCAGATTGCAGAGATACGTGATTGGTGTTCCAGGAACTTTTAGGAGGTTCCTATGCAAGGTGGCCCGGGCAGTGGTTTCTTATCGTGATCACCATCAGTGATGGGATGGTCGTGTCGTAGACTCATATTTTTGACTTTTTGTGTTACCATTTTACTAATCATAAGGTGTTTCCAACCTATGATCGAAGACGATGTATATTTTTTTGAAAACACTTCTATACTATGATATATCACTATTTATCAGCTATTTGTGTACATGTTATGAATTTTGTTTGATTTACTATTTTGATCATTGCAAATGTCGATTTATCATACTAGAAGCAATTGCATCTGCTAATGTATTTAAATGTCTTGGAATATTTTGATATTCAATGTAGTCAAATTCAAGTTTCAAGAGATGAAATCTTAAAAATAACCGTAATAACATTGGATTTCTAATGGAATAAACCCTGTTAAGCTCTAATACAACAAGTATAGAATCCAACCTAACAATCAAACTCCGAATTCCAAATGATATGGATTCAGATAATAACTCAATCACTGCACTATATTCGGCGATGTTATTCATTGTTTGGCCAAGGCTTACCCCATGCATGGATACTAACTCATCAGAGGGTGAATAGATAACCCAAGTTGAGGAAGAAATGTTCCATGTACTACTACAAGCACCATCAGCAAAACTAATGTAGATTTGAAGAGACGTCGACATCTGCAATATCAGGAGTAAAACTCAGATAAGCAGGAATAGTGATAAAAAACACACATCTAAACTAGGCGCACTTTTCTAATCTAAGACACACCAACAGTAAAGAAATATAATCTAATAAAAAATCTCCACACCAAGTTTAAGCATAATATCGCTTCGGATACAGCCCATTCTGGGTTTATCTAAAGGGACACCGTCAAAATCTATCAGCTCATAGGCCCCTTTTGCCAACTTTCGCTTAACAATGAAAGGACCATGCCACATAGGCAGGAATTTCCCAACTCCTAGCTTATCGTTGGCTTGATCATAAACTAAGACTAGGTCTCCTTCTAAAAAATTTAGATGGGTAACACCTCTATCATACTGAGCTTTTATTCTTTTGAGATGAGCCTCGTTTGCTATTGCAGTATTTCGTCGATTCTCATCCAACTGAGCCAAGTACAAAAAACGTTTCTCCTCCTCCGACGTAGCTGGCAGTAATTCTATGGCTAATTTCAATGACGGAATTTCACATTCAATCGGCAACACAGCTTCCAAACCTTAAACTAGTTGATGTTTTGACCGAGGTTCGATATGCCCAAAGTGCTGAAAATAACATGGAATGCCAATTCGTTTTGTGAATACCAATAATTCGTCTGATCATGGTGACTAAAACTTTATTTATTGCTTCAACCAGACCATTGGCTTGCGGATGATACAGAGTGGAACTATCATGGCGCAGGCCAAGTTGATCTGTCAGTTCAGTCATCATGACATTCCTAAAATGACTTCCATGATCTGTAATAATGGCTTGAGGAACACCAAACCTAGCAATTATGTGATTACATACGAAATTTGCAGCAGATTTTCCGTCAGCCGAAAATGTAGGCATCGCCTCGACCCACTTAGTAAAATAATCTACTGATAAGATAATATACGCATGCCCCTCGCCCGAGTGAGGGTTACATGTAATAAAGTCAATACCCCATTTCGCAAAAGGAACGACAGCAATTATAGGGTGGAGAGGAGCGGGTGGTGCACGCATCTTACGATAAAAAAGTTGACAGTTGTGGCATTTCCGGACTGCATAAATACAATCTTTGAATAACGACGGCCATAAATACCCAGCGCGCAATATATTTTGGGCTGTGGCATACCAAGACATATGACCGCCACTTGCTCTAGAATGGAAGTCATTTAAAACCTTTTTAGCTTCTTCATGAATAAGACAGCGTCGGAAAATATAATCCGCTCCCCGACGATAGAGTGTATCACCAATAATATTATACTGTTGGGATTGGAAGCGTATTTTCCGTCGCTGAGATCGTGATATTTCAGGCCGAAAATATTGGGTTTGGAGATAAATGATAACATCTCCATACCATCGATCAAGAGTATTGATAAGAAACAGAGATTCATCCATAATGGGCTCCTCTACCATAGTTTCAGTATCAATACAGGGGAAATCACACATCAGTTCCGCAAATACCAAAGATTTCTTTGCCTTGGATTTTTCAAATTCCAAGTCAAATTCCTACAGGATGACTATCCATTTGGAATACTTGCCCCCTAGCAATTGTTTGGTTAAAATGTACATCATAGGGTTACAGTCAGAAATTACTATGGTTTTACGTAACAAGATGTAGTGTCTAAATCTTTGGACAACTTGAATAGCTGCTAAGGCCAATTTCTCCACATGTGTGCATTTGATCTCAGTCGAATGTAAATTCCGACTAAGATAGTAAATCACATGTTCAGTGTTAGATTCGTCTTCCTGAACCAAAACCATCCCAATGGTGGAATGAGAAGCGGCGAGGTACAAAACGTAATCCTGGTTGTAGTTGGGAGGATGCAATAACGGTGCATGGGTCAACGCGTGTTTAAGTGCATCAAAAGATCGATCAACGATCTCATCCCAAAAGAATGGAATGTTCTGTTTCAGCAACTGGGTAAAACCTTTTGAAAGCTCAGCATAGTTAGGAATGAACCGACGTAAAAAGTTTGCTTTCCCCTGCAAACTCTGGAGTTGGCGTAAATTCGAAGGAGGAGATAAATTGACAATAGCTTCGACCTTCGACGAATCGACGCGAATGCTTGCTTTCGAAACAAAAAATCCCCGTAAGCGACCCGATTCTACACAAAAAACACATTTGTGTGGATTCAGCCTAATTCGATAATGCCTACATCTCATAAAAATAGCTCATAAGTGAGTGAGATGGTCGGCCCTACGTGATGAATGAGCAGGTAAATCATCGAGATAAGGCTACACAATGTGCTTAATGTCATGAAATGCGTAAGACATGGCCCTTTGAAAATTTTCTCCAGCGTTCTTCAATCCAAAGGGTAGTTTGCAATAAGAAAACGCCCCCCACGGACAAATGAAAGCTGTTTTTGGCTGATCAACAGGGAGTATGTTTATTTGATTGTAACCGGAAAAACCATCCATAAAGGAAAACATTTCACTGCCGGCACAATCATCAATTATTTGATCGATATAGGGGGTTGGATAATTGTCTTTAGGACAAGCTCGATTAATATCCCTATAGTCGATACATACTCGTATCGTTCCTTGTTTTTTAGTCACAGGAACAATATTCGATACCCAATCCGTTAAGGGAATTGGATAAATGAAACTTGCATGAAGTAATTTTTCAACCTCTACTTTGATAGCAGCAGCTTTTCTAGGATGTATTTGACGTAGATGTTGACGGACAGGTTTGGAATCCGGGTAGGTCTTGATTTCATGTACGACAATTGACGGATCGATTCCTGGCATTTCTTCATAGGACCAAGCAAACACATCACAGAATTCTTGAAATAGGGCTTTATAAGTTTGAATTTCATCTTCTGTACAACAAGCACCTATATGAATGTTTTCAATTATTCCTGGTTTTACTGAAATGTCAATTGGAATTGTTCGAGAGATATTTTCCAAATTTAACTCAGAATCAGGATTTCGCAATGGATTCTAGGGTTCTTTGACATATTCAGCAGTAAAAATTGAAGCGAAATCATCTTCAAAATGATCTAGTTTAGGTAAAAACGAAGATTGGTGATGTAGATCTTCCCATGGTAAATCGTCAACAGACAAAAATTCACAAATCTGCTCATCAGTATGAACAAGATCAGGAAATTTCGTTGTGGCTGAACTAGATGGATCCCATTCATTGGATCAGTTTCTGTTGAAGAGGGGTCCGAAAGTGACTATACAGCCTAATATGCAAGTTCAAATGGACTCAGAGGCATCATGCCATCAAATGAATCTAACTCAAAGTCGGAAGGTACGATCCAAGGATCATCAAACATAACAGTGTCTGACGAAATCATGTGAATAGTTGCAATAGAAGGCGATATGTCAGGAGGAGGAAAGGAAAAAGTTCCTAGTAAACCAGAATCTTTAATCAAACCTACTCCAACATCCTTGTAAGGGATAGCCGCTTTACCAATGTGCTGGATTGTTTCTATAGAGGCTGGGTCGGAAGAAAAATAAGTTAACTGATCTATTGTAATGATATTTCCTTGATATGGAAATTTAATGAGTTGAAAGACCGAAGAAACAATAGCAGCCATAGCATAAGTCCAACTACGACCCAGGAGAAGGTTGTAATCTAGAGGGGCATCAACCACTTCCACATCTAGATTTGTGATTTTACCTTCGACCCCTATGGGTAAATCCTGCAAAATACCAAAAGGGTGGAAACCTCGACCATAAAAAGCCTTAAGAATCGTCGGATATTGGTTGAGTGTAGGAGAACCAAGAAATTTCCAACACTGAATCGATATAATACATGTTGAAGCTCCCTCATCAATCACAGTCCGAAAGATCGGTCTGTTTTTTACTAACACTGGAATTTGGAAAGCCATTTGGTGAGGTAGGCGAGGTGTAATATTTTCTAAATCGAAGATTATAAGGTAATAATCCTGAATATCGACAACTCCTATGGCAGACAAACGCAATTTACACTGTGCTAGGTAAGATTGCAGCACTTCCAAAGCTGACATCGCTGAAGGAGAAATAGCTTAGTCTTCAACAATGTTGTAATTCTGAGCAGCTCTCGCATGTGGATTGAGAGCTGATTTACGAAGAACACCTTTAGCAGGAAGTTCGATTATTAAATCTGGATTTGGTTTCTCGATCTGTAGTGGACCAGAAATAGGAGGAGGTGTAGTTGATGTATTTTCACTAGAAGATTCTGCTTCTTTACCATCAACATGATTCTTATTACCATAATCTTGCGATCGCGTCACAATCCTTACATGAGACATCATCAAAATAGGTTCTTCTAAGGTAGCCGAGGTAGAACCAACCATCTTACTATCTTGAGTCGGAAAAGGATCCTTCAAGAGAACAGGTTGTTGTGAACCTTTAACGAATTTCGCAACCTCTGCCCGATGTGGGCATTCCTTAATAAAATGATCTTCATCACAAATGTAACAAGGATAGCGTGGTTTGAATTTTTCGTCATTGGATTCATTTTTATCAGTTTTCTCTTTTTAATTCTTATTGTTTTTATTCTTCCCTTTCTTTTAACCAGCGGATTTAAATTTGGTCGTAGATGTCTCTACGACATGAATGTCGGTAGAAATTTTGGGGGAAGATTCTCCTTTCGGGGAATCAGGTAAAGTTATAATAGGAGAAGAATTCTTTGAAGATTTCTTCTTGCTTTTAGTATTGACTGTACCAATCATAGCATCAACGGCATGAGACCTTGAAGGAGCAGCAACTATTTGACCTTGTTTCGGAAGGTCGGGGATTTTTTCATGTAAAGTACCTGACTGCGTATAAACGAGGTCAAGGTACTGAGCTTGAGCAATTAATTTCTCTTCAGTAACAACACCAGCCTTAGCTACATCTTCAGTGATTTTGGGTAACAATGATTTGACAAACCATTCCGCCAAAATTTGATCCAGAATGTAAAATTTCACCAAACGCCTTCTACGTCGCCATTCATGAATATGATCAGAAATATACGTGGACGTGGATTGTTTCAGTGAAGTAAATAGTTTTGTGCCATTTTCGTATCTGACAGGCAACTAAAAATGAGTCAAGAAGGCATTTGCTAACTGATTGAAATTATTAAACGAGCCTCGTGGCAACTCAATGTACCATTTGGCTGCAAGACCAATAAGAGTTCTTTGGAAAAGATGTAAGTGAATTGAATCATCAATTATTGAATTAGATGCACACCAGAGGTGATAACTCATGACGTGATTTCATGGATCCTCTCTTGACTTACCTTTGAATTTTGGTATATCATTGGGCAACTTATGCAGCATTGGCAACCAATACGGATAATAGAAAATTTGATCATTTGTAAGTCGCATCAAATCAGGTAAATCCAAAGTTGCAATAAATGGTAACTCACGGTTAGGGTCGCGAAAACCTTGAGTAGCCAAAGTAGTTCCAGGAAGCGGATACCCAGGATAACTGGGAATTGGATTTGCATTAGGAATTGTGAAACCTCCCGGATAACCAGGATTAACAAGACCAAACTGGGGTTCTTAAGGCTATTGATAAGTATAGCCAGGGTACGGTTGATACTAATAACTTGGATTTTGTGAAACAGGACCGAATTGAGGCTGTCCATAGTACGGTTGATACGTGAATTGCGGTTGACTTGTGACAACTGTACTTGTATCGGCTTGTCCCGCAGGAATTTGAACCGAAGTCTGAACTGAAGAACCTGACTAGGGTACAGAGAATTGAGGGATTTTCACTGATGCAGGGATAGATGAAATCGAGGCTACAGATACTCCAGAAACAAGTGTTACAGGTTGAACAAACGTTGTAGCAGTTGTAGCAGTTTGAGGCGGAGTCTGAGGTGAACTAGGCGCAGACTGTTGAACGAGACTAGGTGTAGGAGTTTGAATAGTAGGCTGGCCAGGTTGCTGGGTTGGACCAGAAACCAAAGGCTGTCCAGGTTGAAAAGGTAACTGCACATTAGGCTACATATGTTGTTGATATTGGGACGGATCCCACACCATATTCATTCCGGGGTATTGTCCCGCAGAAGGTTGAACGTAAGAACCATAGCCTGGTTGAACGTAGGGTTGATAAGTAAGTGGTAAATTTCTAGCTCCCGATATAGATGACTGACCAAAAGGCTATTGGAAACCTTGAATTGGGTAGTGACCTTGAGGTTGATAACCCTGAGGTGCGTACTGAAGCTGGAGTTGATAAGGACCCTGAGGAGCATATTGAGCTTGGGGTTGACCTTGGGGTATGTATTGTCCTGAAGGTTGATATCCTTGAGGTATGTACTATCCTTGGGGTTGTCCTCCAAAATAATATGATTCCACAGTTTGTCCTGGAAAAAATCTACCTTGAGGTTGCCCCCTAGGTGGTAACTGACTTCCTGAAGGTTGCCCCCCAGGTGGTAACTTACTACCTTGAGGTTGCCTCCCAAGTGGTAACTGATTTCCCTGAGATTTCCCTCCAGGCGGTAACTGACTGCCTTGAGGTTGAGGATTCAAAATATTACCAGACATCATAAAGATTTTCTCTGCGTTCGACGTTTCAGTTTTAAATCCATTAAAACCAAATGATAACACTTGTTCAATTGGTTGAGGAGCTGCTCCCGAGAAAGTACCAGACAGAGCCTGATGTCCTGAAGGAACTGAAGGACCACCGTGTAAAAATGCTTCCGGTGTCTGGGAAACAATGGATGACTCTCCTGCCATAATGGATGACGGATAGTAACCTATGGGTGTAGGATGAAATGGAATTCGAGGTGGAGAAAAATAAAGGCCCGGATTCTCTAAAAAGTTTGTTAAAGATAGATACCAAGCACTAGTTCGAATAGGGCTGTAGAAAATAGATTCACGCTCCCTAAGATTTAAAGACTGAGGGGATTCGGGAAGAGATAAATTTTTGTCTGGATTTGTAAGTTATTCAATAGAAATAAGTCCAGATGGAGGATTGTCAGTGACAATATTTCTTACCCTAGGTGAACCAGGATCACTAGAAGTTGGTGTAGTAAATCCTGAGGATGTTTCCAAAACAGAAGGCTTAGTTTCAGGTTCAGAGATTTCAGGTTCGTCAGCTAGTTCACTGGAAGGAGAAATACTACCAGTAACTTCAGAAACTGAAATTGGCTCTTGAATGTGTTATGTTGTTGGTATTTGATGATCAGGATGAACAACTATAGATGAAGTTCCAATTTATGTTGATCTAATCCTACCACTGCTAGATGATACCAGAGCACGAAGCCCTTCAAGTTGACTTGGTGTATATTCAGGAGGTTTCCCTTGTAGTCTCCGGGATTGTCTCGACAATTCCGCCATGATTAAATATTAACTAATCACACACAAACAAAGAAAATTTCAATAAAAACACGTAAAGTCTCTAAAGAAACAAACAGCTGAATCACACGCTTAAAAATCTAAGAGTTCAAACCACACAGAAACAGTAACTTCCCGTACTAAAAACACTAGTTGGTGATGAAATCCAACTTACTAGAAATTTAATACAGAAAGGGCGGTTGGAACAGTTATCCCGACAACCTGCTTAATGAAACAGACTGGCACAAGTTTCCTCACAAAACCATCTCGTGTGAATAGAACCCCCCAGAGAGTCCAAGTGAGTTTAGTCGATGTCTGCTCCAGGTACAGTGAGATCTTTCCTTCATCGTCACCTTAGGAAATAATCTTAAGTTTATGGACACTAAGGTTACCAACAATAAAAAATATAACTGGGGGAACAGTCTACGATCCGATCCCACGTGCAAGGGCAAAGTAACAAAGCTCAATCCCTTTGAAGGTTCCTTCACATGGTTAATCTGAGGTTTACCAACAAGTGACCCCAGGCTCCTCGACAATGGTTAATCTGAGGTTTACCATTTGTAATGCGCGCAAAATCTTCTATCTTCCGCAATGAAACATAATTGATTGTCTCAAAGGTTCGGACATGATCTCGTGATTGACTTCTTTAAGAGAAGTTTCCCAGATTATACAAATTACAATTGGATTTATTTCCTACCGCAACATTTGTCTACTTGTTTATTTTTACTATCTTGGAGAGTTAAGTACTCCCTACTCCAAGATACTAGCCTAAGCTATGTTGGTGATAAGAGCCCTAGAAAATAAAAATATTACTAGATGAATTTTAATTAAGCGTTACTTTTACGAGTTGTTTCTTAAGTCAATGGGTGTGGAAATGAAACTTTGATGGTGTGAAGACTCGACTTCCAAAAAACACTAAAAATGCATCTAAAAATGATAATCAAATCGTTTTCTTTCAATGAAATTCTATCTAAGAAAGAGTTGGAGAATGCAATTCTTTTAATAAACAATTCCTTCTTTGAACATAAAGAATAATTGAAAGAAAATATTTTTGTCTTTTCAACAATGACTCAAAATGAGACAAATTATCAAAGCTCACAACAAAATCCTTTCACTTTCCAAAAACTTGAAGCTACAAAAAAAATTTCTTTCAAAAGAAATCTACAAATTTTTAAAAGCACTCAAAACTACAAAACTAATTTTGGGATCTACAAACTTTAACAATCTAAGTGAATAAAAGCTTTAAGATTTTTTGAAGAATGTTTTACTTAGTTATTCAGCAAACTAAGGATCTATTCATCCAGAATAACAAACAAATCAAAAACACTTCAATATGTTTTTTATAAAAATGAAATTCAAAAACCTATAACAAAGTTTTTTTCTAAAGATTTGCAAAGAAACAAGTAGCTCTATTTCTTAATAAAGGATGATTTCACAATCAGGTCAGATTCAGCAAAAAGACAAAAGGACCAATGTAATCTGAGGTACATCAAAATACCAATGCTTCGAATCACTACAAAGACCAAGTGAAAAGCAATCCAAAATGCAAAACTTCTAGAAAATCATCAAAACACCAATACTGCTGAGATTCATTCACAAAAGGCTTTTGACAAAAATAACCATCAATCTGGGTAGAAACCAAAAACTCTAAATCAAAATAAAGATAAACTGAAGAAATAAATCTTGAGTTTTTCAAAATTTTAACAGGGTTCGCAGGCTTCCAAAAGTAACAGGTGCGGTACCGCACTGTTTACTCAAGGAAAAGTACGAAACTGCCCGCACTGTGCAAAGAAGGCAAAGTGTGGTCCCCGGAAAAACTAGAGAAAAAAATACAAGATTTCAAAATTTTCAAAAACAGAGAAAACCTAAGCTACCCAGGCAGATGTCTATCAATCAAAAACCAGGAAAAACGTTTCCTCAAATCAAAACAAAAGAGAACCAAAAACAACAAGTTTAGTCCCCAATGGAGTCGCCAATTTGTTGTGTGGATTAATCCGTCTTGCGGACAAGACCCATCTCCCTAGTACTAAAAGTATCTAGCAACAAACAACCAAATAGACTAATCTTTCTCTAAGCATATATGATTTACAAAAATCTCTATAGAGGTGTAAAAGACTTACCGTATATCCAGCGCTTGTTTGAAGTCTTTGTTGCCCCTCGTGCACTTGAAGGAGTTATCCTCGTAAACCTACAGTCACAAACAAGAAAAATATTGCATAGCACCTGTATAGACATTATCATAAACCATGCTTATCATAGTGATCAAGGAATCTATGAAATAAACCATTAACTGACAGTTTATTGAGAAAAATGAGTATATTTGTATTAATTTCAAAAGAAGGAAAACCTTACAACCTGAGCCTTGATGTTGCACAGGCCTTCCCGAGGTCCGAAGCAGGAGTCTCCTCTACTTTGATAAGCTCTGCACTCCTCCAACCAAGAAAAATAGAGGTATTTAATCTCTCCTCACAAAATTCTTAGTTAACTGAGTCTAAATCTCAACAGCACTTAACCTCAAATATTCTCAAGCTTGAACTCCCTTTGAGGCTACCTAATGCCTCTTTTTGTAGTGGAAAAGAGGAGGTTTTCTGTTCTAACTATGAAGGGATAGAATCCTCCTTCAAAAGGATAAGCTCCTCACATCAAGGGGTTAGCTCCATAAGGTAAGGGATACATGCACCTCAAAAGAGCGGTTCTGCCACCGCAAGATTCATTCTAGAAGCTTCCAAAATTTACTTTAATTGAGCATTTTGAAATTTACTTGCGCCTTTTTTATCTTATAGGGGTCCGCACCTATAACAAAGAGAAAGTGCGTTCAGGTATGCAGGAAAGCTGAACATTGGGTGCGGGACAGCAGGCAAGATAGCGAGAAAGTGCGACACCAAAATTTAGGATATTTTTAGGAACTTTTCTCTGATTTTCAAAGCTTGATATGAGGAACTGATATTTTAGACTTGCAGAGGGGGAAGTATGAGTAATAATGAGCTCATACACATAGCAGAATGTCAGGATTACAATTTTCAGTGTAATAGATTGCCCCCTAAAGTGAAAAGTCTGGAATAGATGAAGCTGAAGTCTGTCATATATGAAGAGTGCAGTACTTTATCATTTCAAGGATCATCCTGTAGAAACCTCAGTCAGAACCTGTAAAAACATTCAATGCAAAATATATATGTATACATATCATCATTGAGGTAGGCATTCCCATACTCAGATCAAAACTAACTAGAAACTGATTCAAACTGTTCTGATACAGGAATGATTTTGAATACATCACAGTATAGACATGTGTAGACATAGCATGGACGCAGCTATCTGTTTATAAATATTCCACTGTATAAATGATAACAAAATTCCTCGCAGCCTGGATGGTAGAAACTAGATCCAAGGTCTTGATTTCCACATCTCGAACTAGTACGATTCTATCCATGTGAATGAATTTGTTGAAGTCGAACATGGTAGAAACGACTTGATTACCAGTCAATGATGTAAACTGTTAACAAGTGTGAGAGTAACCACCAGTAATGTCAATGGTTCTCAAAGTACCCAGTACAATCCATGAAATGTGAATGAATGAGCTGAAGTCGAACATGTCACGGAATCATTCAATTGAAGTTCAATGATGTAACCTGTCATCGAAAGCGAGAAACCTGCCATTGAGGCATGCAGATTTCAAGGTACTGACAATTTCTAGATCAACTTGCTAGATAATGAGTTGTCGTCGATAGAAAGCGATCCGTCGTAGGCAAGCCCACAACACGAAATCATAGATCAAGTTTTGAAAATATATTGGCTAGGACTGACTCAGGGATGGTCAAAATGAATGACAAATATTTTGCAGATGAATATTTTATTTGAACTGTCCTCTTGAACACATAACGACACTGCAAATGGCTTGGTGACAATTGACCCAAAGCTAATACCCAGAAACTGGATGAAAACTTTCAATGAGGTTTGATTAACTGTTAGGCAAAGGATTTCCCAACCCAAGTGAATGAAAGTGTCGTGTTCAAGAGTGGTTAACTGGATTTTTGAAAAATCAAAATACAACAAACACGTCCATTTTCCTGTCTTTTCCCCCACCATTTCTGGCAAGTACCTCTTTATTTTTGACAAGCTTGAGGAGGATAACATTTGCTTTTTTATAAGCTCATCCTTCGGATGAGTGCAACTTAGTTTAAAATTCAAACCCTAAGAAGGAGTGGTTCATTCCTATTTGAAATTGAACAGGTCCTTTACTATTAAATATTAACGAGTCCAGTATAGGAGAAACTCAGTGTTTTTCAATTTTAGGGAGTTAGAAGAAAACTTAAGAAAACTCCATAGGTGTACTTTTTTGTAAATTTAGTCTCTAGAGCCCGAAAAAGGATAAAATAAAGTGGGAGAGAACTCTATCGACCATAATTAGTCAACGTATACATTTTTCATAAATAGTCCATTTCAGTCCGTAAAAGGGGTAAACTTATACTGAAGGGACGATTATTCATTTACTTTAACGAGTTTGAATAATCAAGTGCTCGACAATCTTTTCATATTTAGAGAGTCTGAAATGGCTTAAAAGAGAACTCCAATGTTTCGCTTTTTCGTAAATTTTTGAAAGTGTCCGAAAAAGTGATAAAAGTATGCTCTTTGTTGAAAAATGATTAATTTTCCTGAAAAATCCATTTTTTGCACAAAAAATAGAAACATTACACATACCTGTTTAAGATAAGTAAAAATGCTTTCAAAATACCCTTTTTAAAGTGAAAAATAAACAAATTAAAAATTTATCTATTCGAAAAAACTTATAAAAGGGACTTTTTCAATTTCATTTTTACCGTTCAAGTTCAGAGTGAAAAGTAAAAGCTTTTGGGTAAAAAAAAAATTTCCTGTGAAGATTCTGGAAAATCCGTCCTACGAAATCGAGAACCGTTAGTCCCAGGTAATCCATGACCTCCTAATCTTGCATTTCATCTGTTTACAATTCATTTTTAGGCTTTAGATTTTATTTTTAAGGGAAAAATATGGTTTAAAAAATCGCCCGCGGAGGTCCGCAAGTGCCACACATGGGCCCTGCGGACCCCAACTTTTTCCTATGTAGAAAAAAGTTGTGGGTCCGCACTTTTCCCACAGCGTGCGTGCGTTCCTATGCACTGTGTACGAAGACAAAGTGCGGTCCCCGCATTTTCAAATTTCAAAACTAAATTTCTCATTTGCCGCCCAAAAATTTTCAAATTAGATTGTTCTAACCTATCTTTTTATGCATTGTAGGATTAACAAGATGTTGATTTGGAGAGAACGTGAGCATGAGGATGTGGATGACGCCGCGATGCTCCATTTTCCCACAATGCAAGCATTAAGAGCATGCGGTTTGTATAAATTCTGGGCCATCCAAGGAATGAGGGCATAGGTAGACCTCCTGACATGGCTGGTAAATAGGTGGAACGTGCAGGACCAATGTTTCATTATTGGCGGCCACCGGCTCGAAATTGAGCTGGAGGAAATTTATTTTCTGACTAGTTTGTCCAAGAGGGGAGAACAACTTTCCTTGTTTGGGACTAAGCCAGGTGGCCAGACTGTCACTAGTCTTCGACAAGAATTCTGTAATGATGAGGTAGACCCCAGGGACAAACGAATTGATATAAAAAATATCATCCGTCCCGAGCTGAAATTTATTGCGTTTACTGTTACCAGGCTGTGTGGGAGTGCAGCACTGCATGTGGCTACCGGTTCCTAGATGCACATCGCTGTGGACTGTTTTCGAGGCACCATTTTCAACTGGTGCGAAGCTGTGTTGGCCAATGTAAAAGGCCAACTAACTAGAGTGAAGAATGGAAAACTAAATAACTTTGGATATGGATCCATTGTTGTCACCTTTTCTCTAGAGAGGATCCCCATGTTAGCTCCGTAGAGTATTCCTGTCGATGCCGGTCGACCTCGAGAACTTAGGATGGTTCGTTGGGTTGCATTGATGGCCCGTCATGGTATTGAGGGCGCTGAGATTGTTCGATTTCCTCCTTCATATTTTCGTTTCCTGGAATGCCAAATTCTTGTCATAGAGGACTTTCCATATGCCGGGATAGATTTCCACGGCGACCGAGAGATGACTCTCCCAGTAGGGGAACAGTGGGATGAATCAGGTAAAATCACTTTCAACAATTTCTAAGTTCTAATTTTTTTTTGTTTTTGGATCGTCTTGAAAATTAATAACGAATTTTTTTTTGAATGTAGATGTGGGCCCATGACAACCAGCCCATCTCCAGCCTTATGAAAGAAGACAACCAGTTGCAGCCGCACCAGCCCCAGCAGGCCAATCAACAGAAATCTTGTCTGATTTAGAGCATCACCTAGAGCGTCTGACTCTAGATATTCCAGAGACAGACATAGATGAGATTCCACTCAGATTGCAGAGATACGTGATTGGTGTTCCAGGACCTTTTAGGAGGTTCCTATGCAGGGTGGCCCGGGCAGTGGTTTCTTATCGTGATCACCATCAGTGATGGGATGATCGTGTCGTAGACTCATATTTTTGACTTTTTGTGTTACCATTTTACTGATCATAAGGTGTTTCCAACCTATGATCGAAGACGATGTATATTTTTTTGAAAACACTTCTATAATATGATATATCACTATTTACCAGCTATCTGTGTACATGTTATGAATGTTGTTTGATTTAATGTTTTGATCATTGAAAATGTTGATTTATCATACTAGAAGCAACTGCATGTGCTAATGTATTTAAATGTCTTGGAATATGTTGATATTCAATGTAGTCAAATTCACGTTCTAAGAGACGAACTCTTAAAAATAACTGTAATAACACTGGATTTCTAATGGCATAAACCATGTTAAGCTGTAATACAACAAGTTCAGAATCCAACCTAACAATCAAACTCCGAATTCCAAATGATATGGATTCAGATAATAACTCAATCACTGCACTATATTCGGCGATGTTATTCATTGTTTGACCAAGGCTTACCCCATGCATGGATACTAACTCATCAGAGGGTGAATAGATAACCCAAGTTGCGGAAGAAATGTTCCATGTACTACTACAAGCACCATCAGCAAAACTAATGTAGATTTGAAGAGACGTCGACATCTGCAATATCAGGAGTAAAACTCAGATAAGCAGGAATAGTGATAAAAAACACACATCTAAACTAGGCACAGTTTTCTAATCTAAGACACACCAGCAGTAAAGAAATATAATCTAATAAAAAATCTCCACACCAAGTTTAAGCATAATATCGCTTCAGATACAGCCCATTTCTGGGTTTATCTAAAGGGACACCGTCAAAATCTATCAGCTCATAGGCCCCTTTTGCCAGCTTTCGCTTAACAATGAAAGGACCATGCCACATAGGCACGAATTTCCCAACTCCTAGCTTATCGTTGGGTTGATCATAAACTAAGACTAGGTCTCCTTCTGAAAAATTTCGAGGGGTAACACTTCTATCATACTGAGCTTTTATTCTTTTGACATGAGCCTCGTTTGCTATTGCAGCATTTCGTCGATTCTCATCCAACTGAACCAAGTACAAAAAACGTTTCTCCTCCTCAGACATAGCTGGGAGTAATTCTATGGCTAATTTCAATGACGGAATTTCGCATTCAATCTACAACACAACTTCCAAATCGTAAACCAGTTGGAAGGGATTGAAACCAGTTGATGTTTTGACCGAGGTTCGATATGCCCAAAGTGATGAAAATAACCTGGAATGCCAATTCGTTTTGTGAATACCAATAATTTTTCTGATCATGGTGACTAAAACTTTATTTATGGCTTCAACCAGACCATTGGCTTGCGTTTAATATGGGGTGGAACTATCGTGGCACAGGCCAAGTTGATCTGTCAGTGCAGTCATCATGACATTCCAAAAATGACTTCCATGATCTGTAATAATGGCTTGAGGAATACCGAACCTAGCAATTATGCGATTAAATACGAAATTTGTAGCAGTTTTGCCATCAGCCAAAAATGTAGGCATTGCCTCAGCCCACTTAGTAAAATAATCTACTGCTAAGATAATATATGCATGCCCCCCGACCGAGTGAGGGTTACATGTAATAAAGTCAATACCCCATTTTGCAAAATGACCGACAACAATTATAGGGTGAAGAGGAGCAGGTGGTGCACGCATCTTACGATCAAAAAGTTTACATTTGTGGCATTTCTGGACTGCATAAATACAATCTTTGAATAACGACGGCCAGAAATACCCAGCGTGCAATATCTTTTGAGCTGTGGCATACCCAGACATATGATCGCCACATGCTCCAGAATGGCAGTCATTTAAAACATTTCCAGCTTCTTCATGAATAAGACAGCGTAAGAAAACAAAATTCGCTCCTCGACGATAGAGTGTATCACCAATTATATTTTCCATCGCTGAGATCGTGAGATTTTAGGCCGAAAATATTGGGTTTGGAGATAAATGATAACATCTCCATACCATCGATCAAGAGTACTGATAAGAAACAGAGATTCGTCCGCAATGGGCTCCTCTGCCACAGTTTCAGTATCAGTAGAGGGGAAATCACACATCAGTTCCGCAAATACCAAAGATTTCTTTGCCTTGGATTTTTCAAATTCCTGCAGGATGACTATCCATTTGGAATACTTGCCCCCTAGCAATTGTTTGGTTAAAATGTACATCATAGGGTTACAGTCAGAAATTACTATGGTTTTACGTAACAAGATGTAGTGTCTAAATATTTGGACAACTTGAACAACTGCCAAGGCCAATTTCTTTACATGTGTTTATTTGATCTCAGTCGGATGTAAATTCCGACTAAGATAGTAAATCACATGTTCAGTGTTATATTCGTCTTCCTGAACCAAAACCATCTCAATGGTGGAATGAGAAGCGGCAAGGTACAAAACGTAATCCTAGTTGTAGTTGGGAGGATGCAATAACGATCAATGGGTCAACGCGTGTTTAAGTGCATCAAAATATCGATCAACGATCTCATCCCAAAAGAATGGAATGTTCTATTTCAGCAACCGGGTAAAACCTTTTGTAAGCTCGGCATAGTTAGGACTGAATCGACGTAAAAAGCTTGCTTTCCCCTGCAAACTTTGGAGTTGGCGTAAAGTCGAAGGAGGAGATAAATTGAAAATAGCTTCGACCTTCGACGGATCGACACGAATGCCTGCTTTCGAAACAACAAATCCTAGTAATCGACCCAATTCTACACAAAAAACACATTTGTGTGGATTCAGCCTAATTCGATAATGCCTACATCTCATAAAAATAGCTCGTAAGTGAGTGAGATGGTTTGCCCTATGCGATGAATGAGCAGGTAAATCATCGAGATAAGGCTCCACAATGTGCTTAATGTCATGAAATGCGTAAGACATAGCCCTTTAAAAAGTTGCTCCAGCGTTCTTCAATCCAAAGGGTAGTTTGCAATAAGCAAACGTCCTCCACGGACAAATGAAAGCTGTTTTTGGCTGATCAACAGGGAGTATGTTTATTTGATTGTAACCGGAAAAATCGTCCTTAAAGGAAAACATTTCACTGTCGGCACAATCATCAATTATTTAATCGATATAGGGGGTAGGATAATTGTCTTTAGGACAAGCTCGATTAATATCCCTATAGTCGATACATACATGTATTGTTCCTTGTTTTTTAGTCACAGGAACAATATTCGATACCCAATCTGTTAAGGGAATTGGATAAATGAAACCTGCATGAAGTAATTTTTCAACCTCTACTTTGATAGCAGCAGCTTTTCTAGGATGGATTTGACGTAGACATTGAAGGACAGGTTTGGCATCCAGGTAGGTCTTGATTTCATGTACGACAATTGACGGATCGATTCCTAGCATTTCTTCATAGGACCAGGCAAACACATCATGGAATTCTTGAAATAGGGCTTTATAAGTTTTAATTTAATCTTTCGTACATCAAGCACCTATATGAATGTTTTCAATTATTCCTGGTTTTACTGAAATGTCAATTGGAATCGTTCGAGAGATATTTTCCAAATTTAACTCAGAATCAGGATTTTGCAATGGATTCTGGGGTTCTTTGACATATTCAGCAGTAAAAATTGAAGTGAAATCATCTTCAAAATGATCTAGTTCAGGTAAAAACGAAGATCAGTGATGTAGATCTTCCCATGGTAAATCGTCAACAGACAAAAATTCACAAATCTGCTCATCAGTATGAACAAGATCAAGAAATGTCATTGTGGCTGAACTAGATATAGAAAGTGATTCCTCATGGATCCCATTCATTGGATCAGTTTCGGTTGAAGAGGGGTCAGAAAGTGACTGTACAGCCTGATATGCAAGTTCAAATGGACTCAGAGGCATCATGCCATCAAATGAATCTAACTCAGAGTCGGAAGGTACGATCCAAGGATCATCAAACATAACAGTGTCTGATGAAATCATGTGAATAGTTGCAACAGAAGGCGATACGTTAGGAGGAGGAAAGGAAAAAGTTCCTAGTAAATCAGAATCTTTAATCAAACCTACTCCAACATCCTTGTAAGAGATAGCCGCTTTACCAACGTGCTGGATTGTTTTTGTAGAGGTTGGGTCGGAAGAAAAATAAGTTAACTGATCTATTGTAACGATCTTTATTTGATATGGAAATTTAATGAGTCGAAAGACCGAAGAAACAACAGCAGTCATAGCATAAGTCCAACTATGACCCAAGAGAAGGTTGTAATCTAGAGGGGCATCAACCACTTCCACATCTAGATTTACGATTTTACCTTCGACCCCTATGGGTAAATCCTACAAAATACCAAAAGGGTGGAAACCTCGACCATCAAAAGCCTTAAGAATCGTTGGCGATTAGTTGAGTGTAGGAGAACCAAGCGATTTCCAACACTAAATCGACATAATACACGTTGAAGCTCCCTCATCAATCACAGTCCGAAAGATCGGTCTGTTTTTGACTAACACTGGAATTTGGAAAGCCATTTGGTGAGGTAGGCGAGGTGTACTATTTTCTAAATCGAAGATTATAAGGTTAGAATCCTGAATATCGATAGCTCCTATGTTATACAAAAGAAATTTACATTGTGCTGGGCATCATTGCAACACTTCCAAAGCCGACATTGCTGAAGGAGAAATAGCTAAGTCTTCAACAATGTTGTAATTCTGAGCAGCTCTCGCATGTGGGTTGAAAGCTGATTTACGAAGAACACCTTTAGCAAGCAGTTTGATTATTAAGTCTGGATTTGGTTTCTCGATCTGTAGCGGACCAGAAACAGGAGGAGGTTTAGTTGATGTATTTTCACTAGAAGATTCTGCTTCTTTACCATCAAAAGGATTCTTATTACCATAATCTTGCGATCGCATCGCAATCCTTACATGAGACATCATCAAAATAGGTTCTTCTGAGGTAGCCGAGGTAGAACCAACCATCTTACTATCTTGAGTCGGAAAATGATCCTTCAAGATAGCAGGTTGTTGTGAACCTTTAACGAATTTCGCAACCTCTGCCTGATGTGGGCATTCCTTAGTAAAATGATCTTTGTCACAAATGTAACAAGGATAGCGTGGTTTGCATTTTTCGTCATTGGATTCATTTTTATCAGTTTTCTCTTTTGAATTCTTCTTGTTTTTATTCTTCCCTTTCTTTTTACCACCGGATTTAAGTTTGGTCGTAGATGTCTCTACGACATGAATGTTGGCAGAAATTTCGGGGGAAGATTCTCCTTTCGGGGAATCAGGTAAAGTTATAATAGGAGAAGAATTCTTTGAAGATTTATTCTTGATTTTAGTATTGACTGTACCAATCATACCATCAGCGGCATGAGACCCTGAAGGAGCAGTAGCTATTTGACCTTGTTTCGGAAGGTCGGGGATTTTTTCATGTAAAGTACCTGACTGTGTATAAACGAGGTCAAGGTACTGAGCTTCAGAAATTACTTGCTCTTTAGTAACAACACTAGCCTTAGCTACATCTTTAGTGATTTTGGGTAGCAATGATTTGACAAACCATTCCGCCAAAATTTGATCCGGAATGTAAACTTTCACCAAACACCTTCTACGTCGCCATTCATGAATATGATCAGAAATATACGTGGACGTGGATTGTTTCAGTGAAGTTAATAGTTCCGTGCCATTGTTGTATCTGACAGGCAACTGAAAATGAGTCAAGAAGGCAGTTTCTAACTAATTGAAATTATTAAATGAGCCTCGTGGTAACTCAATGTACCATTTGGTGGCAAGACCAATAAGAGTTCTTTGGAAAATACGTAAGCGAATTGAATCATCAATTATTGAATTAGACACACACCAAAGGTGATATGTCATGACGTGATTTGATGGATCCTCTCCTGACTTACCTTCGAATTTCGGTATATGATTGGGCAACTTATGCGGCATTGGCGGCTAATACGGATAATAGAAATTTGGATCATTCGTAAGGCGCGTCAAATCAGGTAAATCCAAAGTTGCAATAAATGGTAACTGATGGTTAAGGTCGCGAAAAACTTGAGTAGCCAAAGTAGTTCCAGGAGGCGGATACCCAGGATAACTGGGAATCAGATTTGCATTAGGAATTGTGAAACCTCCCGGATAACCAGGATTGACCAGACCAAACTGGGGTTGTTGAGGCTGTTGATAAGTATAGCCAGGGTACGGTTGATACTGATAACTTGGATTTTGTGAAACGGGACCGAATTGAGGCTGTCCCTGGTATGGTTGATACGTGAATTGCGGTTGACTTGTGACAACTATACTTGTACCGGCTTGTCCCGCAGGCATCTGAACCGAAGTCTGAACTGAAGGTCCTGACTGGGGTACAGAGACTTGAGGGATTTGCACGGATGCAGGGATAGACGAACTCGGGGCTACAGATACTCCAGAAACAGGTGTTACAGGTTGAACAGACGTTGCAGCAGTTGCAGCAGTTTGAGGCAGAGTTTGAGGTGAACTAGGCACAGACTGCTGAACAGGACTAGGTGCCGGAGTTTGAATAGTAGGCTGGACAGGGTGTTAGGTTGGACCAGAACCCAAAGGTTGTCCAGGTTGAAAAGGAAATTTCACATTAGGCTGCATAGGTTGTTGATATTGGGATGAATCCCACACCATATTCATTCCGAGGTATTGTCCCGCAGAAGGTTGAACATAAGAACCATAGCCTGGTTGAATGTAGGGTTGATAAGTAAGTGGTAAATTTCCGGCTCTCGATATAGATGACTGACCAGAAGGCTGTTGGAAACCTTGAATTGGGTACTGACCTTGAGGTTGATAACCCTGAGGCGCGTACTGAAGCTGGGGTTGATAAGGACCCTGAGGAGCATATTGAGCTTGGGGTTGACCTTGGGGTATGTACTGTCCTGAAGGTTGATATCCTTGAGGTATGTACTGTCCTTGGGGTTGTCCCCCAAAATAATATGATTCCACAGTTTGTCCTGGAAAAAAGATACCTTGAGGTTGCTCCCCAGGTGGTAACTGACTTCCTTAAGGTTTCCCCCCAGGCGGTAACTGATTTCCCTGAGATTTCCCTCCGGGCGGTAACTGACTGCCTTGAGGTTGAGGATTCAGAATATTACCAGACATCATAAAGATTTTCTTTGCATTCGAAGTTTCAGTTTTAACTCCATTAAAACCAGATGATAACACTTGTTCAATTGGTTGAGGAGATGCTCCCGAGAAAGTACCAGACAAAGCCTGATATCCTGAAGGAACAGAAGGACCACCATGTAAAAATGCTTCTGGTGTCTGGGAAAACATGGATGACTCTCCTGCCATAATGGATGACGGATAGTAACCTCTGGGTGTAGGATGAAATGGAATTCAAGGTGGAGAAAAAGAAAGGCTCGGATTCTCTAAATTTTTTGTTAAAGATAGATACCAAGCACTAATTCGAATAGGGTTGTAGAAAATATATTCACGCTCCCTAAGATTTAAAGACTGAGGGGATTCGGGAAGAGATAACTCTTCGTCTGGATTAGTAAGTTCTTCAATAGAAATAAGTCCAGATGGAAGATTTTTAGTGACAATATTTCTTACCCTAGGTGAACCAGGATTGCTAGAAGTTGGCGTAAGAAATCCTGAGGATATTTCCAAAACAGAAGGTTCAGTTTCAGGTTCAGAGATTTTAGGTTTGTCAGCTAGTTCACTGGAAGGAGAAATACTACCAGTAACTTCAAAAACTGAGATCGGCTCTTGAATGTGTTATGTTGTTGGTATTTGATGATCAGGATGAACAACTATAGATGAAGTTCCAATTTCTGTTGATCTAATCCTACCGCTGCTAGATGATACCAGAGCACGAAGCCCTTTAAGCTGACTTGGTGTATATTCAGGAGGTTTCCCTTGTAGTCTTCGGGATTGTCTCGGCAATTCCGCCATGATTAAATATTAACTAATCACACGCAAACAAAGAAAATTTCAATAAAAACACGTAAAGTCTCTAAAGAAACAAATAGCTGAATCACACGCTTAAAAATCTAAGAGTTCAAACCACATAGAAACAATAACTTCCCGTACTAAAAACACTAGTTGGTGATGAAATCCAACTTAGTAGAAATTTAATACAGAAAGGGCGGCTAGAACAGTTGCCCCGACAACCTACTTAATGAAATAGATTGGCACAAGTTTCCTCACAAAACCATCTCGTGTGAAGAGAACCCCCCAGAGAGTCCAAGTGAGTCTAGTCGACGTCTGCTCCAGGTACAGTGAGATCTTTCCTTCACCGTCACCTTAGGAAATAATCTTAAGTTTATGGACACTAAGGTTACCAACAGTAACAAATATAACCGGGGGAACAATCTACGATCTGATCCCACGCGCAAGGGAAGAGTAACAAAGCTCAATCCCCTTGAAGGTTCCTCGACATGGTTAATCCGAGGTTTACCATTTTTAATGCGCACAAAATCTTCTATCTTCCCCAATGAAACATAATTGATTGTCTCAAAGGTTCGGACATGATCTCGTGATTGACTTCTTTAAGAGAAGCTTCCCAGATTATACAAATTACAATTGGATTTATTTCCTACCTCAAGATTTGTCTAGTTGTTTGTTTTTACTATCTTGGAGAGTTAAGTACTCCCTACTCCAACATACTAGCCTAAGCTATGTTGGTGATAAGATCCCTAGAAAATAAAAAGATTATTAGATGAATTTTAATTAAGCGTTACTTTTATGAGCTGTTTCTTAAGTCAATGGGTGCGGAAATGAAACTTTGATGGTGTGAAGACTCGACTTCCAAAAAACACTAAAAATTCATCTAAAAATGATAATCAAATCATTTTCTTTCAATGAAATTCTATCTAAGAAAGAGTTGGAGAATGCAATTCTTTTAATAAACAATTCCTTCTTTGAACATAAAGAATAATTGAAAGAAAATATTTTTGTCTTTTCAACAATGACTCAAAATGAGACAAATTATCAAAGCTCACAACAAAATCCTTTCACTTTCCAAAAACTTGAAGCTACAAAACAATTTTCTTTCAAAAGAAATCTACAAATTTTTAAAAGCACTCAAAACAACAAAACTAATTTTGGGATCTACAAACTTTAACAATTTAAGTGAATAAAAGCTTTAAGATTTTTTGAGGAATGTTTTACTTAGTTATTCAGCAAACTAAGGATCTATTCGTCCAAAATAACAAACAGATAAAAAACACTTCAAATATTTTTTTTATAAAAATGAAATTCAAAACCCTATAACAAAGTTTTTTTCCAAAGATTTGCAAAGAAACAAGTAGCTCTATTTCTCAATAGAGGATGATTTCACAATCAGGTCAGATTCAACAAAAAGACAAAAGGACCAATGTAATCTGAGGTACTTCAAACTGCCAATGATTCGAATCACTACAAAGACCAAGTGAAAAGCAATCCAAAACGCAAAACTTCTAGAAAATCATCAAAACACCAATACTGCTGAGATTCATTCACAAAAGGCTTTTGACAAAAATAACCATCAATCTGGGCAGAAACCAAAAACTCTAAATCAAAATAAAGATAAATTGAAGAAAGAAATCTAGAGTTTTTCAAAATTTTAACAGGGTCTGCAGGCTTCCAAAAGTAACAGGTGCGGTACCGCACTGTTTACTCAAGGAAAAGTGCGAAACTGCCCGCACTGTGCAAAGAAGGCAAAGTGTGGTCCCCGAAAAAACTAGAGAAAAACATACAAGATTTCAAAATTTTCAAAAACAGAGAAAACCTAAGCTACCTAGGAAAATGTCTATCAATCAAAAACTAGGAAAAACGTTTCCTCAAATCAAAACAAAAGAGAACCAAAAACAACAAGTTCAGTCCCCAATGGAGTCGCCAATTTGTTGTGTGGATTAATCCATCTTGCGGACAAGACCGATCTCCCTAGTACTAAAAGTATCTAGCAACAAACAGCCAAATAGAATAATCTTTCTCTAAGCATATATGATTTACAAAAAGCTCTATAGAGGTGTAAAAGACTTACTGTATATCCAACGCTTGTTTGAAGTCGTTGTTGTCCCTCGTGCACTTGAAGGATTTATCCTTGTAAACCTACAGTCACAAATAAGCAAAATATTACATAGCACCTGTATAGACATTATCATAAACCATGCTTATCATAGTTATCAAGGAATCTATGAAATAAACCATTAACTAATAGTTTATTGAGAAAAATGAGTATATTTGTATTAATTTCAAAAGAAGGAAAACCTTACAACCTGAGCCTTGATGTTGCACAGGCCTTCCTGGGGTCCGAAGCAGGAGTCTCCTCTACTTTGATAAGCTCTACACTCCTCCAACCAAGACAAATAGAGATATTTAATCTCTCCTCACAAAAGTCTTAGTTAACTGAGTCTAAATCTCAACAGCACTTAACCTCAAATATTCTCAAGCTTGAACTCTCTTTGAGGCTAGCTAATGCCTCTTTTTATAGTGGAAAAGAGGAGGTTTTCTGTTCCAACTATGAAGGGACATAATCCTCCTTCAAAGGGATAAGCTCGTCACATCAAGGGGTTAGCTCCATAAGGTAAGGGATACATGCACCTCAAAAGAGCGGTTCTGCCACCACAAGATTCATTATAGAAGCTTCCAGAATTTACTTTAATTGAGCTTTTTGGAATTTACTTACGCCTTTTTTATCTTACAGGGGTCCACACCTATAAAAAAGAGAAAGTGCATTCAGTTACGCAGGAGAGCTGAACATTGGGTGCGGGATCGCAGGCAAGATAGCGAGAAAGTGTGACACCAAAGTTTAGGAGATTTTTAGGAACTTTTCTCTGATTTTCAAGGCCTGATATCAGGAACTGATATGTTAGACTTGCAGAGGGGGAAGTATGAGTAATAATGAGCTCATACACATAGCAGAATGTCAGGATGACAATTTTCAGTGTAACAGTTCCATATAGATACATGCATATCCAATCCAATGTCCTAGGAATGGTATCCTGGTCTCAACAAGCATACAATTTGTCTTGTTCGAGAACAATTGATGCTTCCTCAATTCCTCAAATACCAATGCCAAGTGCTTCTTATGTTCTTCCATATTATTGCTATATATCACAATATTATCAAAGTACACCACTACAAAT
Source organism: Pinus albicaulis (assembly GCA_034641835.2). Classification (NCBI taxonomy): domain Eukaryota; kingdom Viridiplantae; phylum Streptophyta; class Pinopsida; order Pinales; family Pinaceae; genus Pinus; species Pinus albicaulis. Next base: position 234,500,783 of record CM076576.1, read on the forward strand.
TAATCCAGAATTGGTTGAAGTATATTGTTCATCAAGGTAAAAGATGTAGCAGGGACATTAAACATCCCAAATGACATCACCAAAAACTCAAAACTCCCATAGTTGTCTTATGCTCACCATCCTCTGCAATGCATACTTGATAATAACCCCATTTAAATCAAAATTCAAAAACAACTTGGCCTTCACCAACATATCGAGGAAATCTGCTACAAGCATTATTGGATATTGGTTCTTGATCATTTGTTTGTTCAAATCCGTGTAATTGAGAAACATCCTTAGTAGGTTGAGAATACATCAGTAGAGAAACTTGGTAGTGCCAGAAAATTAGCCATAGCGAAAGACTTGACGACAATAATCTTTGATGCTACTAGTAAAGAATAAATTCAAGCAATAATTGCACAAATTAAGAAAGAGCTAGCCAAGACATATTCTATCTTTGTATCTTATCATTCATAAATTAAATGTCAATGAGATATGTTAATTCTTGTTCAAATATTTGTAGCAATACAAGATGTGTAATAGTGCACACCTGGTTGTTGGGGAAAACTAATGGTTAAATATGAATGCTCATCTTTTAATTTAACAAGGTTTTTTCCAATTAAGTTATGGAATACTATGTGCATCTTTTAATTTAGCGAAGTTTTTGCCAATTACTAGTTATGGAATATTATGGGCATCTTTTAATTTAGCAAGGTTTTTGCCAATTACTGGTTATGGAATACTATAAGAGGTCTGATTGTATAAAAGACAAAAAGGTTTGATTGTACAAAAGACAAATATAATTAGTGATTGCAATCGGCTGTTAAGAGAGCTTTTGGATTCCCTACTTGACAGTAATGAAAATAAGCAAGTAATAAAAACCAGCATCATTTCATACAAGCTTGTATATCAAGGCTTGCATATCAGGTCATAGTCACCTTGTTAGGCTTATATTATAAATGGAAAGATGGAATAGAATTTAAGGACATAAGATGTTAATTTAAAGTACTAGGGGTTAACTACTCTAAACTATCTTCTATGTTTAGAGACCAGCCATCTAATGCTAGATTGTCCAAAGAAAAATGATTTTTAAGTTAAAAAAAATAGAAGATAAAAAACTTAGTGGATTGGGGAATCTAGTGTTGAGTTTAAGTAAAATTTTGAGAATGGAAATTTAATTTAAAGTATTTAAATTTTGGTGAAAATTATAAAAATATATTTTATTTAATAAAAAATATATAATTTAATAAAAATATATTTTACCAAATAAAATAAATAAATATTGTAAAGAAAAAATATAACAATGTGAATATTATCAGTTTAAATCGAGCTTAACTGAAATCTATCAGGTTGGAAAGGATCTTTTAAATTGCAATTTTTTTTTTTTGTGAGTGAAAGAAAAATTTGTTAAAAAATTTCATAAATTCTAAAAATTATTACAAAGTTGGAAAAGTTGTACTGTTAAACCCCACCAAGGTTTAACTCTCATCTCAGTAATCTCCATACAAAACTTAAAACGTTTTTCAATTGATAGAAGATAATTCCAAAATGATTGCAGGTTTGGGAAAGTTGGACCGTTGAGCCCCACCGAGGTGTCACTCTCATCTCTGTAATTTCCATGGCAAAGTTAAGACGCCATTCAGTGGGCAAAAGATGTGTGGTCACTAGTGGGCAGCTTTGTATTAAAAAGAAAATTGGTACTCTCAGTGCACACTGCATGCCACATTGTGGAGGTGTGTGATATTTTTCAACAGAATACTCCATTAAAGTTCGTCCCCACAGTAGTATGTAATAAACATCTTGATGCAAAAGTTGAGCCTCGTTCACACTACTACATATGAAAATCCAACACTCTGGTTATTCCTTTATATATTCCTACATCAGTCTGCCTTCCTCACCCCTCCCCATTCTTGGGTTGCTCTGTGCTTCTCTGTATTTTATATCCATTAATGCTGCATTAGCCTTGAGCAAGCAATGGATATACTGATCAGAAGTGCAGGAAAAGCCAACACCAAAAGCAGAGCTGTTCTTCACGTAGAATTCCACTTAAATCTTATGAAGGGCTTCTTGTTGGATTTTACCAATCGATTGTTCCAAAATAAGCAGCAGGCAGTGAACAATTGTTTGTTCGATCGCTCCCAAAGGCCACCTCCTTGGAGTAACGGCCTCTCTGCAAGCCCAGGCTCTGTAGACAAATCAGAGAATGGAAGACAAATTTTGAGGAAATCTTTAGCCACTTTCAAAGTGACTTGTCAATGTTTTGTAATGTGGTAGAGATTGTCTCCATTGCTTCAAGATGCACCAGAGCCCGTGGAAGAAATGCTTTAATGGACTCAGGACTACGCCATCGGAACATGGAAATCAAAGGGATTGCAAAAGAATCTCAATTAGATGGCAAAGAATCTCATTGGGTCATAAAAAGAGTTGTTTTTAGTGTTATTTTTTGAAGTTTGGTATTGGTATTGGAATTTATTGGAAAAAATTGAGGTGAAATCTTGATTTGTGTTATTTAAATTTGTATTTTAAATGTATATATATGGAGTCAGTATCCTCAAAAACCTTAGTGCAATTCAATTGTGGGGTCACTCATCAAAGTTGTGATTTCAATAAATTCTTGTCCAATTTTAGAGAAATTAGACTGAAAAAAATAACACTAAAGACAACTCTATTTTTATGTCCATTGTAAATTTTTTATAGCTATGTTTTATAGAGTCATTTTTATGTTGATTGCAAATTTCAAAATATTATAAAATTCTGAAAGAGATAAACAAAGTAGACTTCCCTCACATTCATCATATTTCTAAAATATTCTATAAACCGTTCTTTTAACATTAATCCTAGGAGAGAAAGCCATACTGAAAATTGAAAAGATTTCATTAACTTTCTACACAGTCTCAATTCATAGGTATCTTCAGGTTGATTGTCAATTTAGGGAATATCCTTAAATCTGATAGTGAGAGAAGTTTCCTATTCCTAAATATTTTCAAAATCTGAAATCTTTAAAAATTTAGCATCAACTCACACTGTTTTGTTTTTCAATTTCACTAAATTCAACATCAACTCACACTCTTTGTTTTTCAATTTCACTAAATTGAACATCAACTCACACGGTTTTGTTTTTTCAATTTCACTTCCACCAAAATTGATGAGTATGTGCTTCCAACTATAGCTAATCTTTGTGCCTTGAGTTTCTGCATCTTGGAGGTTTCACAAAGCTAAATTCATTTTCTAACAGGACAGCATAAAAGTCTGTCTAGATGTAAATAGATGGAGACTAGTGATAATTATGGGAAATATTATAATGCTTTCAAACTCAATGAACGTTTAAAAAATTCAAAAGCATACCTTCGTAAGTTTACAGTGATTTTACTTGATAAGCTTTGTTTATTTCTGGAATTTATTCCTGATACAAATTTTTACTGATAAGCTTTTGGAATTAAAAAAATACAATAACATCCTTAATAGAGTTGTTCTCTGCACAGGCTGTTCAATGTGTTACTCCACAAACACATACCTATTTGTCAAATTGTATTTTGGCATACGAAGTATTTGGCTTTCTCTTGTAATTATCTATTTCTCTCCTTCATTCATTCATAAGGTTTATTATACAGTTGTTGTTCTTTGTATACATAATAGGTGACTTTCAAAAAAACATGGCATATTTGTTATATGAAACATATAATATGACTATTTTGAAATAGGGTTTTCAAAATTTTGAGTAATAAATTGTACTTAGTAACTCATATATTTATTATTTTATAATAAATAATAATATATAATAATAATAATTTAATTAATTTTTATTATATTTTAAATTTTGATTATATATATATATTTCCTAAATAGATATACATATATAATAACAATTTAAATTATATATATATATATATATATATATATTTCCTAAATATATATATATATATATATATATATATATATATATATATATATATATATATATATATATATATATATATAAAATTTAAATAAACAATATGACTTTTTACTTAATTTCAATATATTTTATAATATGTTACTTGTAATGTTTTATTTAAAATATTTAAAAAGTTGTTCTAATATATAAGTTTTATAAATTATTCATGAGGTTTAGGTCACTTGGTTTGAGTGCGGTTGTCATGCTTCAAGAGCATACACTCAAGTCAAGGTGTGTCGAGTTCTGATCTAGACAAGCGGCACCGACAAGGTTGATCACAATGGTTGTGACCAATTTATGACTACTACTTCCAAACTATGCTTTTGACACTTAATGTCTATTTCCTTAACTTTGGTCTAGGTTAGAGTGTTGAGTCTTCTCCTCTACATGTGAGAACAAGAATCCTTCAAGAAATCAAAAAATGGTCTAAGTTAGAGTGTTGAGTCTTCACCTCTATATGTGAGAAGAAGAACCCTTCAAGAAATAAAAAAAACCCAAGGAAAGATGATAAGGGGATTTTCACCTATGCACGAATTTGAGTAGAACCTAATATGAATAAAGGTCTATAAAAAACATGTGGGAAGAACTTAAATGGGCCCAATATTAAATTACTAGAACAAAACCTTTATATTATATTATTAACATTTCTATCATATTAATAATTTATCAATGTCAATTCCCCATATATTTCACATTAAGAGATACTTCAAGAGAGAAAAGAGATCAGGATACAACTAAGATAGTATCATTTTGTGATCTTGATTATAGAGGCATGGTGAAAACAAATCAAGATTTTTGAAAACTAGGCTCATTAGATTGAGAATCTAAGTGCAAAGATGGAATAGAATTTATTAACATAAGAGAAGTTGATTTGAAGTATGAGGGGTTAACCAATTATAGTCTTAAACTTTGTTTAGAGACAAGCCATATAAAGCAAGATTACCATAAGGAAAATGAATCTTAGGTTAAAAAATGGAAGATGACAACCTTAGCAGATGGAAAAAACCCAATGATGAATCTAGGGAAATTTGAAGGATAGAAATTTAGAAGTGTAGAAATCTTGATGAATAATACTATTATTTACTATGAAAACTATAAAATGTTTGGATATTTTTTGTAAATTTATTCAAATTTCCAAGAATTTGATATTGTTATCTATAAAATTTTGGTGATTTTGAAGGTAAAATAATTTCAGCCATAGAATTTGGGTGAATCATTTAAAAAATTGAAATTGAAATTGAAAATTCTCATTTGAGGAAAAAAACATGGAAAATTAACTCAATTGTGAAATTTAACCTCTAAAAGTTTCCTTCGTTGAATCCCTGAGGAGTGTCACTATAGAAGGTTGTAGAATCGAGGCATACATATCTTGTTATTCCAAAAGTGGCCTTATTGAGAATATGAATATGTATCTTTTTATAGAACTATAATCATGACTAAGCAATCAACTTGTCCACCATTGGTTTAACATATCTCATTATATGTTAAATTAATATTGTATGTTTGAAGATGATGAAAGGATGAAGTGCCTAACAATGTAATAGTCATTCCATAAGAGTGGGGAATATTTAGTTAAATCCATTGTTGAATTAGTTGGGAAAAGTGGTTACACAAGCTTCTTGGGAAATCCAAATGGAGCATAGTGGGAAATTATAATTTAACTATACATTTCGGTTATGGGGTCATTTTTATTTTTAGTCTTCCTCATCCATTTTTGTGGTTCTTTATTTTGGCATAAAATGAAAGCTAGTTGAGAAATGGTTGAGTTTGTCAATTGTATGAAATCGTTGGATGCAAGCATGAAAATTATGGCAGGGAGAAGTATCCATAGTTGAGGTTCCCTTGACTTTCCTACACTAGTATTTCTTGGCCAATAGCACTAGAGCCCTAGTGAGAAGTGGAATGGGCCAAGGGATTACATTGAAGAGAAGGGGGTTCTTTTCTTTGGATTTGTAGGTCGAGGCATAAAGAGAAATGGTAAATTGGGATTGTTGTAAATGTGTGTGTGTGTGTGTGTGTGAGAGAGAGAGAGAGAGAGAGATAAGTCTTTAATGGTCTAATAATTGAATTGGTTTGATACATAGAGTTGAACTAGAAAATCATGCTCATAGATTCGTAGTCTTATCTAGTGGGCGATCCCATGGTGAGAGTGCTATAGCATTGAGGTCTATGGTTGGGTGGATCACCTAACAACTACATTTAATTAGTGTGAAAATTTCATAAAAATGAGTGTTTTTTTTCTATGTCTCTTATATAACCTATGTGTCGTTTATTATTTAATGCTAGATATTGCATGAGTTATTATTATTGAGCATTCCATCGAATGATGCACAAGATTTTATATATGTTCCATGTTCCATCATTTTATTAAAAAATTGTTATCAAAGATCTAAAATCATTCAAGAACGTCAATCTTGAGAGTACCTAGTGGTAATTTTGTTATATTATGACATCATGCATGGTTGAAATTAAAAATAAAAATAAAAAATCAAGGCATAACTTTACCTCATTAGGGAAAAAATAATTCACTTGAAAGGTAGAGTTTTTCCACTTATAAGTCCCTCCCATTTTTTATTATTGTATCATGTCTAATATTATAGAATTCATAATTATTATTAAAATACCCATATATCATTTCTCATTATTTTTCTAATTTCAAAATTCCTAAACTAAATAAAGATGTAAAAACATTAAAGAGCATAAGCTCAAACTGTAGGATCATGATTGGCTTGGTCTACAAATCAATTAATTCATTTTAATATTAAAAAATGACATATATTCAATAAAAAACAATATAAAGGAATATTACATCTAATTTTCTTGTTACTGATAAGATTCCAACATTCCAGCTGTTGTAATCCTACGAGATTCTGTACAATTAGGTTAGGTAGTTAGGAATTTATAATCAGTTAGTCATAACTAATTTTTGAAGTATAAATGTAGTCCATAATTCAATGAATTACAATGCAGAGATCACATCTTTTTAATTCAACAGTGGTGTCAGAGTGAGGAGAAGAGGTGTGTGGTAGTGACACATATACTCCAAAACCATTATGTTAGAAAATTATATATTACAGAGCAATGCAACAAATAAAATATGTAGAAAACACAAGCACACAAAACACATAAAACCAGAGAGATACAGATATACGTGGTTCACCCAGTTTGGGCTACGTCCACCCCGAACAGCCAGTCCTTCCTTTTTATTCTCTAGCAAAATGAAGAGACACAACCTACAGCAGTTCCGTTGTAATATCCTCTGTTCTCTCTCTCAGTCTCCCTATCTGTTTCTCGCTTTGAGAATACACATACAATACATAGCTGCAATACAATACCCTCATACAAGCGAGGGGTTTCCTTCTAGGGCAAAAACCCTAAACTAAACATAACTTCTACTGTCAGATCATCTACCTAATGAACAACCCAGATTTACTAGAAATTACTATACTTTTACAAGGCAATTTTACATCTGTTTTTAGCTTCGGGGGCACTGCCCTTGAAACCCCCCACAAGGGGGGCGGGGGGGCGCCTCCATAAACAACAGCTGCCCTCCCCCCCCCTTGACCCCCCAGGAAGTGTACAATTACGGGCGGTGTTACTGCCTCATTAAGGTACAAGGTTCAACGTTGTGATACAAAATAAACAAGATAATCAGGATCCACACCCAACACATCATCTGCTCTATTGCAAGATGACTCTTGGTGAACCCTTTTGTGATGTGTCTGATTTGTGGTGTTTGGAGGCCAATCCGAGAAAATCCCAGTAATCGGTGCGAAGTCCCAGTCACTTCTCGCAATCGAAAATCCCGATAATCTGTGTGAAGTCCCAATCACTGCTCACCATCACTGTGGAGGAACCTGAAGTGCTCATTGTGGGAACACCACTACGATTTTCAACATTGAATCCTTGCCCGGTTCAGAAAAAAAAAACTTGTATTTTAGTTTGCTGAGTACAGAGGTAAAACCGACCAGTTGGAGGCCGGTGCGGAATTGGTGGACCAGTAGCTAGAGGAAATCTCTGTCAACGACGTTTGTTTCATTTTTTATGGACCAACGTAACCTCTAGTGGGAGCGTTGAACCGAGGAATGGTTGTGATTGAACCAGTAAGTTGAAAACCATTTTTTCTTTTTTTTAAATATGTGGTTGAAACCATAGAGTTTTTTTATTAAAGAAAAATCTGTTGCAAGTTAAAAAGTTTGAGTTTTTTTAAGAGAAATCAGTGTGAGGAGGTGGTTAAAAAAAATAAAATTTTAAAGGAATTTTATGGCAGTGATTTAGAACACTTTTCTCTAACATTTCCAAAACAAAATTGAACTCCTTGGTGTCCTTAACTCGGGTTGTCCTTTCCAGAAAGGAAAAATACCAAGAGCGGTTTAATAAGAAAGTTAAAAATACTCTTATCTTTAATTATTTATGGATGGAGTATGTGAAGGAGAAGGAAAGAATGCATCAGAGTAGCCCAATGACCAGAAACAACTATCTATTTGGCAAAGTAAGGATAAGAGGGCCTTTGCCTTAATCTCCACTTCAGTCTCAGAAGAGGTAAGCAAATACATTACTCAAAGTAAAATAGCTTATTATGCCATAAAAAAACTAAAAGAGCTTTATGATTCACATTTTGAATTGGAGACAATTCAATTATTGTTGAAGTTATTTAATCTGGACATGAGTAGTAACGATCCTCTAAAACTTGCCTCTAAAATGAAAGCCATCAATCATGAAATTGAAACTACTGGAGTTAAAGTTGATTTTCCGCTTAGTGCCTTTATAAAAGTTCTTTACCCTAGTTATTCACACTACTTGGAATATCTCCAAGCTAGTGGGCAATTAAAAGATTTTTATTTTGAAAAATTAGTAAGGAAAATTGCAGAAAGAGAGAAGGCTTTTGACAAGAAAGAACCATCACATAGTTCTAATACTGAAACCCTATGTCTTGCTCAAAAAGACCAAAAAACCCCAAGAGGAACATTTCAGAAATATTAAGGGTAACAGAGGTCGAGGTTGGAAGAATTATAGAGGCAGGGAGGGCAGAAATATTCAAGGAGATAGATAGTAGAATAAAAAACAAAGAAATTTTACTGATAAACCAACTGTAAAATGTTTTAGATGTGTTAAAATTGGACATACTGCTGCAAATTGCAGAATTCTCTGGGGGAAAATTAATGAAAAAATAGAACAATTACTTGAAAAGAAAGATCGTATAATTCCAGACAAAGGATAGTCTTTTGAGAATGCACATTATGTTGTTGCGCATTGTAATTTCCACATGGAAGATGTTTTTAGTACTTCTTTTTCTTCATGGTATGACAGATGGGTTCTAGACACATGTGCCACGTGTCATCTGACCTTTTGAAGAGATTTGTTTGATCAATTCAGTGATAATATAGACGGAGTAGTGTATTTTATGATAAGTCCCAAATCAAACCATCAACGATTGGTCCAATTCAGTTAAAAATTCGTGGACTTTCAAATTATATTTTGAATGCTGTTCTTTACATTCTGCAGTTCCAATTTTTTTAATATTTATTTATTTATATCTCTTATAAAAGTAAGACAGCAGGGACATTCCATTCACATATTTGATGGTAAAGTAGAGATTAGAAGAGTAGCTGACAATAAAATTGAAATGATTGGTGTGGAAGAAGATAAATTATTGAAGTTGCATGGTATGTCGTCTGTTGCATTGAACACAACTTATTTGGTTCAGCAAAATGATACTCTAACCTCTTCTTTATTATGGCATGCACGCTTCAGACATGTTAATTATGAAATTATTTGAATTATGAAACAAAATGGGATTAAGGGACTTCCAACAATTCCCATAAAATTGACCCCATGTAATGCTTGTATATTGGGCATGCATCAAAAACACTCTTTTTAGATTTCTAAGTCTAGATATACAAGAAAATTAAGTCTCATACACTCTGATCTATGTGGTCAAATCCCTGTACCAACCGCGAATGCAAATAAAATACATACTTGTTAATTAAACTGAGAGGGGGGCGGGGTGAATCAGTTTAATACATACATAAGCTTTTCAAAATTTTCACCAAATTTATTTACAGCTTAATTTGTGAACAGTCTTAAAATGTTGTAGCCAATATTAAATTAATGTGACACCACACTTATGTTGAGAGCAGAAAACAATTAAACAGATTGAAAGAATCACTTCAACACATAAGAAACAAACACAGAGACAGTAGATGTAAGTGGAAACCCATAAAGGGAGAAAACCACAACTTATTATTGTTGTGATGCAAAGGCAAGCTCCAACTCCCTCTCACCACTATTTTCTGCAGGCACCAACCTACAGGAGGATCTATCCTCAATTCAGCGAGCTACAACTTGCAAGTAAGCACCAGCTCCCTTCGATTTTCTGCAGGCACCAACCTACAGGAGGCTCCAACCTCAGTTAGCTACAACTGACAGCTATCAAGCTGCAACTTGATAGGGAAGTTCCAACTTCCTCAATTTATCAAACTGAATTTTTGTTGATTTACCTCAGATATCAGCTCTGTTCTGTAGCTTCTCTTTCTGGTCTTCTTTTCTTAATCTTCTCTGCCTCACTCTTCTGTACTTTGCCTTCTCTATATTTACTCTCTCTAGCCTCTATTTTCATATCAAGATGATATTATTTATAGAGATCCTCACATGACTGTTTGTATTTCACAAAGAATTTAGAGTGAACAGTCATGACTCTTTGGCTTCCGTCTTCTCATTCCTTTTATCTGCTCATTAAAAAAAATAACTGTAGGTGCTTATCTTAATATTACAGTGGGATATTTGCTCTCTTCCGGAGACTTGCCAATGCATCACAAACAATATAAACCAATTAAAATATTAAATTTAATTACAATGAGAGCTCCAGCTCACTCATATAGCCTTTTGGATCGCTGTGCATTTGTCTTTTCTTTGACTGTGTTGGTCCATTTCTCTCCTCTGTATGCCTTTCTGTTTATGGATGTTTCGTAACTCCTGAATTTATGAGCTGCATTTTTATTTATATTTTTATAACAGCGCTTTATATATATATGAAACTGCTGACTGTAATTCTGGACAAATTACAACGCTCTGTACATAGCAAGTGTCTTGTTGATGTGGCGAGTTCTGCAAGCGGAACAAACATACATCCCAATTGTTTTAAATAAAGAATCGCCCTCCACCTTGAGCCGAGGCTTGTGGGTCCATAGACCACGCGGCATATTTCAATATAATCGCTACAACGTTTTATAACAGCGCCTTCTGTATATATACATATATATATCTCGTAGTTTCAATTATCGGCAAACTTATATAAAGTTTTAATCATATAAACTGCCACTTCAATGAAGAATCATATTAATACTTAACAAGTTCCCTCTCGGGCCCACTTGCCACGCTTTCCGATGCGATATATTTCTCCTCCAGCGATTTCCGATTGCGATTGATCGCAATCGCAGGCTGCCTTGCTCCGATGCGATTGATCACTGTTCACTGTTATTTGCCGATGCGATTAGAACTCAAATAATTTTTAGTCATAGTTTATAATCCCATCGGGTCCGGGCTTCAATCACAATCACAAATCTTTGTTGCATGTTCCGATACCCTGGATTAACTCCGATTGCGATTAATCACAATCGCAACTTTTAGTTGCAAGTGATCCACTGCCAGATTTTCTCCGATGCGATTGGGTTGTTCCGATGCGATCATGCCGGACTTCAAATACTTGTTACTCATGGTTTATAAGCCCACTGGGTCCAGGCTTCAATCGCAATCGCAAGTTTTGGTTTATACGTTCCGCTGCCCTTATAATATCCGATGTGATTGGGTAAGGGGTCCCACCATATGGTACTTTGGTTATTTCTTTATCATAAAGCGCTCCACGTAAATTAATACATATGAATTGGACCTTTGATCCTTTTAAATTCGGGCTCAATAACATGAAACTTATATATATAAGGCACTGCATATATATGTAATGCGCTACATATGTACTCCAACGTGGGTAACGATTCCTGGAATTGTGTTTATGTTATATGTACCGCCCGGCTGGGTAATGGTCACTACTACATTTGGCGGAAATTCCGACACTTGTTTCCGACGCTTTTGACCAAATGTCGGAAATTTTCCCAAATTTTTTCCATCCCTCCTGAAACCGTTGCTATACCGACGTCTATAGAAAAGTGTCGCAATACCGACACTTAGAAACGTGTCGCAATTGCGACGTTTAGAGGAAGACGTCGCAATTGCGACACCATGGCCCAAAGCGTCGCTATTGATATGACTTTAAACGTCGCAACTGCGACACAATGTCTAGGTGTCGCCATTGCGACGTTTGGAGGCACCCGTCCTAATAGCGACGCCTTTTCCGCCGTCGGTATAACGACAGTTATTTTCGCGCTACATAAAAATACCAAACTTATATGCGCGCTACATAAAAATTCGAAACTTATATGCACGCTACATAAAAATGATTTTATTGTTTCGTATTTGTCGCAATAGCTACATTAACGTTTGATATCACGTGCACATTCGCCCTCTGCTCTTGCAGAACAACATTTGCCCTCAGCATTCGCGCTCAGCTCTTGCAGAACAACATTTTCCCTCAGCATTCGCCCTCAGCGTTCGCCCTCAGCTCTTGCAGAACAACATTCTCCCTCAGCTCTTGCAGAACAGCATTCGCCCTCATCTCTTGCAAAATGGTAAGTTCTTACTGCAGGCCCTTCCTCCTATAGTAGGGTTGACTCTATTTGGGTTTTTTTGGTCAATTCCATTGGATTGTGTTAGGCTGTAGGGTTCTCTGTAGATGTCAAGAGTCAAGATTCAATACTCTCTATTATCTTCATCACCCAATACAAGATTTAAATTTTCCCAAAGAAACGCTTATTAATTTGGCAGCCATTATTTCTCCCTGCTTTAAAAACCCTACATTTAAATGAAAACAAGCATTGCATTTCAACTACAAAAATCTATTAGTGTTCAAATGTACATGTGTGCTACATTAACGTATGATATCACGCGCGCATTCGCCCTCCGCTCTTGCAGAACACCATTCGCCCTCAGCATTCGCCCTCAGCTCTTGCAGAACAGCATTCGCCTTCAGCATTCGCCCTGAGCTCTTGCAGAACAGCATTCGCCCTCAGCATTCGCCCTGAGCTCTTGCAGAACAGCATTCGCCCTGGATTCGCCCTCAGCTCTTTCAGAACAGCATTCGCCCTCAGCTCTTGCAGAACAGCCTTTGCCCTCAGCATTCGCCCTCAGCTCTTGCAGAACAACATTCGCCCTCAGCTCTTGCAAAATGGTAAGTTCTTACTGCAGGCCCTTCCTCCTATAGTAGGGTTGACTCTATTTGGGTTTTTTTGGTCAATTCCATTGGATTGTGTTAGGCTGTAGGGTTCTCTCTAGAGATCGGATTGTGTTAGGATGTATGGTTCTCTCTAGATGTCAAGAATCAAGATTCAATACCCTCTATTATCTTCATCACCCAATACAAGATTTAAATTTTTCCCAAAGAAACGCTTATTAATTTGGCAGCCATTATTTCTCCCTGCTTTAAAGACCCTACATTTAAATGAAAACAAGCATTGCATTTCAACTACAAAATCTATTAGTGTTCAAATGTACATGTGTGCATCACTTGTGTAGGGTATTCCTTTTCCACTTTCACATTATCCAAGAATGTGTGCAGTATAGTTCATATTTTTGTGATTTAGATTATCTTGAAAAAGGAAAGGTAAATTATTTCCCATGGAAAAAGAAGGTTTTCCCTTTTTATAGGTTGTTTGGACTTACATGGAAAAATTTATGGTATGCCTTTCATATTATGTAGTTTAAATTTGAATTAACAGATTATTCTACATGAAAATATAATTACCTATGTGATGTCCTTCACCACTAATTAAAATTATAGGGTTTCAATTTCCTAGACTCTAACTCATCTGATGCTAAATTCTAGGTTCTCATTGGTGGATCACTCTTCCATTGATTTCCTTTCCCTCTAGATCTTGTCATACTTTAAAAGTCATCAATGATACATATATTATTTCAGGTATCCCAAAAGGCTTTATAGTAGAACATATTGTGAAGTTTTTTTGACACTTGAGGATTCTTGTTAGAACTGCAACGTGGTCTATGCTATCGAGTTATATCAAGCAACTTGTCCTTAATAACCACACTATGAGGTAGGTTCAACCAGTTTTAACTTGTTGGGACATAGCATATGAAGTTGTGTGATGAGTCCATATCACAGGTCTATTATGGTGAAAAAAGTGAAGACACGTAATGATAGTTATTATGTTAACATTACTAGAAACATTTTTGAAATTATCCATGCTATCAAGATGTCAAAATTCCAGGCATTAGGTGCCAATACTCGTAGCTAATAGATAATAATAATAATATAAAAAAATCACAACTTTATTCTTGAAATATGATTGTTACACATTGGTAACCTAGTTCATGAGTTACTATCACCCAAAGACTGCAAAACAAACTTAAAATATAAACTAAACCAACATGAGAATCCAACTAAGGGTTTCTCGACAAAATCATGCCATAACCTGGCATTTTGAAACCCAAATTTGAATCCATCATAAGTAATACAATGCAAACTGAGATGGATTTTCAATGCATGTTTGCATGCTACCCTTATTCTCTGTCTAGATATCATTTTTTAAATGGAACCATTAGTCAAGCCCACAGTCCTTTTTATGTGAAAAATTTCAGCTCTATTTGAGCTCTTTTTTGCTCCACCACCTCCATAAACCAGTGTTACATGGGGTCTCGCCCCCCACCTAGGGGTCTAGATTCCTCGCCCCCTCGCGCTCCGGGGTCTTGGGGACTTCTAGGGGATGTTTCCCTCATGCCCCCTCACGTCCCCTCACCGCCCCTTTTATTTTATGGTTTCGTGTTAAAATTTGATGTGCCACTTAGCATATTTGAGAATCCAAGTGATTCTGATTCAGATGGTCACATGGTTGATCTTGATATATTCGTGCAGAAGTTGGATGTAGAGACTAGTGGGGCATTAACTTGAGCATTTATGCTCATTTATCATTATGATGATATCATTTGATATTCATATGTTATGTTTTATGTTTTATGTTTCAGACATAACTTATTTGCGTTTAAGTTTTATGTTTCGGACTTGAGTTGTAAACTTCAGTTTAAACTCTATTTTGAATCTTGATATAATATGTCATATGATATCTTAAACTTTATTTTCATTGTACATTGTTAGTAATTACATTAATGATTATATAGTTACAAACTTACAAACTTACATGCATGATTGTATGATGTATGTTTTAACTTTTAACTTTTAAATTTGTTTCAATTATATGATTCATCATTCATCGATTTGTAATTTTATCATTTATGATTTATCTTTCATGATGCAAGTGTATGATGTCTGTATATACATTCCTTGCAAAAATATAGTTACATTTTAAATATTAAATTTTATAATTTTTATGACCCCGACGTCCCCCCACGTTTCCTGAAAATTGGTAGGGAGCTTTTGCATAGGCCGCTCCCGCGCTCCCTCGTCCCCTCGCTCCCACCTCCAGGGGACTTGGTGGAACATTTCCATAAACATATGCAAACATATATCATGATCTTGGAATTACATTACATATGTATGTGCCAATGTTCCATAATCTTGCCCCATCATCAATTTAAGAAATTTCCATTGACTATCAAATTATGGAGGGGGGGAACTTTTTGCTGCAACATTTGGCTCAAAATCGGGGACCATCTTCGTATGAGGTGAATGAGAACTATAGATATTTGAAGAAGTAGATTAGTGCCTTTTCCTCTGGCCATGGAGTCATATACAGTCATCCATCACAAAACTTTGTCTTTGTTCATTCTCACCTTGAAAGTTGCAAAAATTCATGCCCTAATTGAAACGACACTAAATTTGAAAGATATAATAAAAATGCAAGCTAGAAGTGCCCTATTAATACAAAAGGAAAACCTTCCTACCTACCCTAACTGAGATAAATTTTGATTGAATAGGAAACATGATATTTCCTATGGAGTTGATCCAACAACTTGTTAAATGTATAGGACTAAATCATGCATTTGATTTCCAGGGAAACATGCGCATGAAGAGAAAAAGTGCAGAATTAATGGAAAATCCATACATGCCACTTATAAAAACTACACCGAAAGGTCAAAAAATACTTAAGGCCTTAACTTAATTTGAATCCAAAAATGACAAAATAGGATTAGTGAAAACACGAGTGGTGTGGGTGAACAACATAAATAAAAAGTGAGGATACCTTTCCCCAAGATGCCTTTGTCACTGTTGTATGAAAACATGTTTTCCTTTCCCTTTATACATGCAAGTGAATGCATTATAGGTATGGTGTTTTCCCATAATAGGAGAAGCCTACTTAAATATATCATTTGTGGATTGAATGTTTGGGTGCCTTAATGTGCAATGACATGTTTCCAAGACTGAATTCAATGCAAGGCATATTTGAAACTCTAACTCTGTCTTTCGGTGTCTTATTAGAAATTATTTCAGTTTTCATTTTGTGTTTTCAATTTAGATATTGTTTTCAAGTTTTTACATTTATAATTTTATTGCAATGTGGCAGACTGATCAGAGCAGTGCAGGAACAACCCCGAGACGGGATGATCGCGGAAAGAGGCCAGCGGAAGAACATGTAAAGTACCAGCATTGCTCTATCTTCAGGTATTTTAGTTATTTACATAATTGAAATAATATTAATTTTGTTCAAATATGCAGACACCTAGCCATGGTACGCCTGATGATTCCCTCTTTGAGGAAGATCTTTCTTCATCCCTATCTCCAGTGTTCTTGTTGTGAAAAAAGGCACGAGATGCAAGGTCGAAATTTAATACTTTGATAGACGCGCCTCAAACACCTGAAACAGAAGAGAGGATAAAACAACTTATGAGCCAGCTAGAAACATATCAGGTAATAATAAAAAGTCAAAAGGATATTTTTTTTGTTCTGCATGAGATGAATTGTGACAGTTTGATTTTTAATTTTTACATTGACTAAACTAACAAAAAGTTCTTTTGTATGTAGCATTTTCTGGCACTTGCTAAACCCGGTGTTTGTGGTAGTGGGACACAAAGGCAAGAGATTGCCCAACAACCCTCTCGTACACCTTCTACTCCTTTAGGTGCCAGCCAAGAAACACACCCTGCCCAAGCAGACACCCAGCCAACCGCTGAATGTGTTGGCAATGATGAGGCTGATATGGCCAACTACATTATTGCGTTTCCTGGAGCTACACATGTCAGCTCCACAGGGACCATTAATGGCACATTGTTGGTGAACGATGAAGGTGTCCCTATAAAGCATGTACAACTCCTAGGTAAATTTTAATATTTTAACTATTTCATGTACTTTATCTAAAACATATTTATCATGATTTTTATTTTTAAATTAATGATAATATCTTCTTTTTTTTTTGGTTTTATTCTGTGTAGGAAAAAATGAGTTCTACAGGATTCTGGAGAGCCATGCGTTGGTAATTTTTGGCCCAACCATACGTACAGGGTGGAATTCCTAGAATTCCAACCTGAAAAAAGAACTTCTAGATTATCTAGAAGCCCTTTTTGGGGTCGACACATTTGACAGAAAAGCGGTGGCTCAGGTAGCCGGCAAATATTTGAAATATACTAGGGACACCTATAGGACGCAATTGCAATTTAACCCTAGATATGAGCGTCCTCTTGCAGTTTCAGAGAGTGAGTGGAGAGCACTCATCCATGATGGAAAAGAGAAAAGGGCAAAGAAAGAAGGAAAAATGCCAACTGGACCCGCAAGGTAAATTACAACTTTAATTCAATAGCTTTAATTTTCTTTATGTCTAAAATAAAGTGTGCTACGTCATATCTGACTTCAATCTTTTGATGCTAGGTTTCCTGACACCTCAAAGGCAACCAAAGCTAGGATTGAGAAAAAGGGCCATCACAAGCTAGGCCAGGGCGGCTACTTGAAATTAGCTGCAAAAATTGTAATTAAGTAGCTAAACATCTTATAATTAATTGTATCGCCTTCCAACGTTTTTGTAATCCTATCAAATATGATTAAAAATACACAATCATATGTAATGTAGGGTGATGACTTCGGAACAGAAACTACAGAGGAAGATAAAAATATCACTTTCCGTTTTGGCTATCAAGCTGTAGTTGAACGTCGCAGAAGCTTGGGGCAGGTCCCAAGATCCAGAATGCCTGATAAGGTAAAACATTAACCTTTCAATATTTTTGTTTTTGTCCATAAATTTAATGTCTAACAACTTTGTTTAAATCAGGGGAGCAACACTACCGACGAGGAAAATAACCTAGTTTTAGAGCCAGATGTAGATGATCCTCACGTGCAACCTGATCATTGTAGTGGGGACCAGGCCGACAATGCTACTATCAGTGAGGGCCGTGACGGTAATTAATTTCCACTTATAAATTTTTCTAATTATACCTTGATGGTTGTCCTTATAACGTTTTTTGTTTAAATGACAGAGAATGTTTCCCTTGAGGATCTTACCACCAGAGAGGAAGACAGGGCAACAGTCCCAACGGCGACAACTGGTGCACCAGGTAAATAATCTCATTGCAATTTTTTTTATTAATATTACCGAACTAGTTCAATGATATTTAAAAGCTGATAATTAAAATTTAATATTATCTGTTTTTGTAGGCGATGCCCCGTCACTGGATGAGACCAGACATCGTGACTACGCAACTAGGTCAGCAGTGTGTGTCAAAAGGCACGAAACAGGAGCAGAGCACGATGATATTGATGATGTAATTAGGAGCTTTAGAAATAGGAAGAAGAAAAAGAAAATTTGATAATGTAAAATATTGTATTATTATAAGACAAACGTTACCATACTTGGAGCGTTTTTTGCGTTATATAAAAAACTCATTTATCATACTATTTTTATGTCAAGCATTAATTTCAATGTTTCCTTGCGTACTTTTTGTTGAATTGTTTTTTATTAGTTATTGAATTTTTTTTTTATGCTCATGAAAGTAAAAAATGAAATATAGATTGGGTATTGGGGAATTGAGAGTGATGTGAGGGGGGGGGGGAGGGGCCATAAGAGCTTCCACCTTCACGTGGTTGGCCCTATTTAGTAGAGAATAATTTATTGGAGAGATTTAATCTTGGAGCAAACCTCCCTCGATCCAGTGTAGCACCAAAAAAGTCACTGTTGACTTAGTTGCTACTCTTTCAGATCGTGGGAGGCTTGTTCCAAGTTCATGCGACTCCAATAAATTGTTCTTGAAACGAAGAGGAGCTTATTCAGGAATGTTTTGACATTTTCAACATATGTTCTAACATTATCATAAGAATGCATCTTAGAGTAAAAATACTACATCAATTACTTGTATTTATTGTATAGATAATGATGGATTTTGATTGACTTGGCAGTGCAGGTACAAATCCTCTTGCATCATGAGCAATACAACTTGTCAACCAGGGTCATGTCCAGGATATTTTTACTTGTGCGCTTGACCAGGTTCATAATGTCACATTTTGTAAGTTCCTTTACAGTTCATAATTCAATATTAAGCTTGTTCATGATTATTATCTAGGTTTTTGTATGTGTTTTTTCATCTATTTGATTGTAAGCAACTCTGCATGTTTCCTGTTGTTCACTATGATTTCTCCCATTACCACTCCCAGGATGAATCCGACTTTATTATTACATAGGTTACTTTATTGTTACTATGATCTCTCCATTTATGATTTCATAGGTTACATCATGTAAAGTTGTCAATCTCAGGTTGATGATGAGCTTTAGTTCTCCAAATTTGGGGCTTTTTTTATATTTTCTCCCTCATGTCATTCCTGCATCACCTCGTTGTTTGAGCATGCCAATTGTCTACCACTTGTACCAATTGGCACATGTCAATCTCTGAGTGGTGCCACATTTCACCTATTTTCAGTGAGAGTTTAGGGTTTCTCTAACATAGCTTCAGAAATCTGATTCAGTGCCTGCTTGAATATTGTCACATAATACTTATGGTTTGGATTGATGAGCATGTTCTGAATGGTTGGTTGATTCATAATAACCACCCATAAATCTCCCTTCCTCTAACACACAGAAAATAAAAATTTCTTTGACAGGAGACAGAGTTTCAATACTTTGAAAACAAGCTTCTATTCCCTTCAATAACTCAAAAAAAAACTATTACACTACTTCCTCACTGAGAGGGATTACAAAATTATGACTGCTACAAAACGCAGTGCATAAAACCAACTCACTGTCTGTTCAAAACAAACATACTTTGTCTCTAAAACACTCTGTTGTGTTTTTCCCTTTCGCACTGCTGTGCATACACACTTAAAAAGTTACACTCAGTCTTTCACTTTTTACACACTGCTGTGTAATAAAAAATTTACGTACTGTCTATAAAAAAAACTACCAAGTTTTTTTGTCCTTTTTATTTTTATATGTCGTAACATATAAAACATATTATAATAAACCCTCTTTTTAAAAAAATAAAATTAAAACTAAATTCTATGGCCCACCTTTCATTTCGCATATGATATATATATAACATATGTTTAAAACATATGTATATATTAAACTATAAAAACATTAAAGAACCCTTTCCGTCGGACTTCAAAAGTCTGAATAGATTGAATTTCAAACCAAATTCGCGTTCCAAAATGGGATGCTGACGTCTGCCTAATTTTAACTCGAATTCTCAATCCAATGTGCCCTATAAAAAATTAGGGTCCGGTTTTCAGGTTTTCAGATTCCCTTCAATTTCATGCGATCCAATATTAATGCTCCACGTGTCCTCCTTTTGAATTTACAAAACTATCGGGTAAATTTATGTTTGTTTAATTTCTGGTTGGTGAATTGCGTTAATGCTGGCTGTTGTGTTTAAATACAATCCTGTACAGAAATATGGCTGTGGCCGTCTACAAAAAAAACTTGCAGGAATTTTAAATGCTGAATTAAATTTCTGGATGACATGCAAGCAACCTCCAAAAAAAAATGTTGCTGCTGCATCCGTCCTTCTGCTGCAGCAGTTGAAGTTAAAATTCAACAGCACAGGGTTTAATAAGTGAGGGTGTAAAGGTAACTTTTTGTCGATAGTACTGGATTAAGATCATCTATTCATTTTTGTAGGGTCTTATGGTGTTTTGTTTTTTAGTTTTGGGTTGGGCTTATTGAGTCTAAGATATTTTTTGAGTGAAAAATTGCTATCAGGTATTAAAAAATTTTGGTTCTTTTGTCAAAATTTATGAGCTTGTTAGGAAATACAAAAATGACAATGGTTGTATCTTAAATTTGTGGAAAATAATTTGAAATGAAACCTTTTTGTTTAGGTTGTTGCAGCAGGTGCAAACCCCGTTCAAATTACTAGGGGCATTGACAAGACAATAAGGGCCCTTGTTTCGGAACTCAAAATTTTGTCAAAGGAGGTAAACGCTTGCCTTTTGAGTAGGCTGGTTTTCCTTTTTGCTGATGGTTTGGTGTATCTAATTGAATTAGTTGCCTAAGGTATTTTTGTTTGCAAACTCCTTTTCATTTTTCATACAGTATTGGCCTTGTGGAATACATTTGATTGTGTGGTCTTGTTAGATCTACAACATTTGTAGTTGTTTGGTCTTATGGCCGAGGTGCACTTTTATTATGGAAATAGTTGATGCAATATTGTCATTTAATCCTTACTGTAGGGTAGCATGTTGAGAAGTTTCTTGTGAAACATTTGGTATTCAAAATGACACTTGATCCTATACAACATCATCCACTTGACTTCAAAATTCATATTCAAAGTGTGCCAGACAATTCTTGCAAAATTTCAAATATTTATGTTGTTTTAAACCATTATCTTTTTCATGTATTGGAT
This sequence comes from Pinus albicaulis, assembly GCA_034641835.2. Lineage (NCBI taxonomy): Eukaryota > Viridiplantae > Streptophyta > Pinopsida > Pinales > Pinaceae > Pinus > Pinus albicaulis. The sequence goes on from CM076576.1 coordinate 234,522,534, forward strand.
GCTGAAAATGTGAAAAGACTTTGGTATGAAACCAACTGGTGAATAATTTCCAGCAAAACAACCACTTCCAAGACATGATTTAGAAGTAGAACATATGTACTTATGAAGCATAGAAAGATATCATTGATGCATTGTCAATGTTTGGCTAGGGTTATTTTTGGAGAAAATAACTCCTTATTCCTAGAATAGTGATCTTCAATACAAGTAAATGCCAGAGAAGAGAGATCATCGTGTGATGCAACAAAACTGAAATTGGACCCCCAAGGAGAGCTGGTGTGTCTACAATCGCTCTGTCAGCATTTTCCCTTGGTGTACCCGTTCTTTTCCTCCAGCCTGAGTCTTAATTGACTTCTTCTTTCTTCGGGTTTATTTATCAAATTCGTAGAATTTGATAAATAAATACTATCCACAATGGTTGGACTTTAATTTATATTCCCGACTTTATATTATCTCCAATCCTTATAACCAATGTTTAACTTTCAACACTTTGTATTTATACTCCACGTTTATTTTTAAATAAATAACATGTAATGAACTTTCGGCTCTATATTTCACCACCCAGCCTTACAACAATCACGCTCCAGACTTATGCTAATTATCCGCCAATCGTTTAATTAAACAATTTCATTATACTTCGGCCCCACCTATATATATCAATAACCAATCAAACACTCGTATCGTACCTGGCTATCCTCCGCACACCTTAGTTAACCTCCGGGAAAGTTCAACGTGTGACCACCGTCTGATGGCCCTTCTCCAAATCAACGACTCTTGGCAATTTCGCTCGGCTTCCAACGTCGGGCTTTAACGTGCGATGGCGTGGGTTAAACGGTTGTTTTCCGGGGTCACTTCGCCACGTATCGCATTCCCTATGGAATCGCTCGCGAATAGGAAATACCGCCTACTCCGCAAAAGCGGTGCGATATGGGCAACCCGCTTTTGTGATTCCGCTCGTGGTTTTGGTAGAGGGCTTGACCACGGGTGCATGTATGGTTCCGCTATCCTTTTGTTTGTTAACTCATGTCCAATCCTCGGGTCAGGTTCCGAAAGCACAACAATTTTGTCTCTTTATTAAGTGGGATTTTAATATGTGTATTATCAAAGAAAACCAACACAAATTTTATAAGATGGGATCGAACAAAATTGTTCTTAAGTCGAGCCCGTCGGACTTCAAACGGCGATAAACCATAATTCAAACCAAATTCGCGTTCCAAAATAGCCTGCTGACGTCGGCCAATTTTGTGACGCGAATTTCTTATCAAATTCACCCTAATATTTTACGGGTCCGGATTTCCACTGCGCGAGCGGCCCAAACAAAGATCCGCTCCAATCAATTTTTGCCACGTGTCCTCAATAAAAACTTGCCCTGCTCCCGGCTGCGGGTACATTCGATGGCGTTTAAGGTGATGGGACATGGATATGGCGATTTCATATCATTCGCATTAACATTTAACACTGTTCAATTAAGTTTTCACATCAAATCTACATTAATTAATTTTTAACACTGTTCAAGATCGGACCTCCACTCCTCTGAGCGATTCCGCACACTCCAATTTGATCCGGCCTTCGGCTCTCATTATTAATGATCAGAGATTCATTATGATGGGCGTCCTTTGATTGCATTGTAGACGGGTCGACATAAAAAATGGCGTTTAGCCATGGTTTTTCAGACAAGCCGGTTGCTGGATTACACTGTCTGGTAACTGTGACGATAAGGAGAAGTGGTCAGCGGAACTTCTGCCTAGACTTTGCTGCATATTTCCATTTCTCTCGGTTCTGTCTCTGTCTGTCTTCCTCTGTTAATTGGAATTCTGCTTCTTCATCTCTTGTGCCCACTGCGCCTGAGATTGCACCCATGCCTCGCGTGCGTCATAGGATGCGTTGCCGCAAGGGGAGCACTAGAGGTCAATCCCGGCGCGCTCCCTCCAGCACCTCAACAGAGATGACTTCCGGCCAGTCCAGTGATTATTACTTAGGTCGATATCCAAATACTAGGAGTGGGTGGGGTCGGCTTGTAGCATCTGGCCACCGTATGGATTCCCCTGCTCCTGGCTTCCCCACCGCTAGTTCACCTTCTCCCACGATGCGCACTGCGCAATTTTCCTTTGATTGCACTCTCAACCGCCCGCATATCACAGCTGTAGTCACTGTGGTCTTCCGTGAGGAGGCCCAAACGGAGGAAGAATGCACCTGTCTGGCGGGTCTGAGCTCGGAAAAAGCCGGCCAGCATTCGGGCCTTCAGGAGGGGAGCCGTGGCATGCATGTGGAGGTAGCACCTAGCGATCCTGGACCTTCCAAAGGATGGTGCCGAATCGTGGAGGAACCAGCGGAGGATTAGTTTGGTTGATTTGTTTTTCTTGCTTAGCAGGCCCAGTTAATTGGGCTGCTTTTAGTTTATTTTATTGTACTGGACCTTTAAGTAATATTTTTGAATTCTGTAAATTAAACGTTCAAGACTGGTTTCCCCGTATGAGGGCAGTCTTCTTAATTTTTTGATTTTTTGATGACAAATTTTCCATGAGTCTGGCCAGGAAATGTTTTTGACTTCGGTGTAATTTTATTCGCAATGTTAATAGATTAACTTTACTTAGAATTCTCACATGATTAGCGTTTTTCTTGATCTGTTCAAGGATTTTGGGTACTTTAATTTGTATTTGGAGCAATGGACGTCGGTACTCTATCTGTTGCTTTACTGTTCTACATACTACTATTTCACTTTCTTATAGATGCCTCGGGCATATTTGAATGCTTTCTCAGATTGTCGATAATCTCCATGTGGACCGTTATTGGATTTTATATCATGTCCCTGTATGTGACATGGGGTATTTTTCTATCATTGTCTGGGGTGGGACTTCCACTTTTCTGGATGGATATTTGGGTTCCAATCTTCAGATGTGAAAAATGTAATGACTTCATGGACTGTTTTACTTCATATAATATATTCAAAACAACGTTTTTTCTCTTGTGAAAAAAAAATGATTAATGTTTATCACTCTGCCTTCAAAACTAGCGATGCTGGTCTATGTTGCTGGTTTATTGATATGGTCTGATGGTCTTTTTATATTTTGGACATATCACACTCCTCACATGATTAGCGTTTTCTCTGTTCAAGGATTTTGGGTACTTTAATTTGTATTTGGAACAATGGACGTCGGTACTCTATCTGTTGCTTTACTATTCTACATACTGCTATTTCACTTTCTTATAGATGCCTCGGGCATATTTGGATGCTTTCTCAGATTATCGATAATCTCCATGTGGACCGTTACTGGGTTTTATATCATGTCCTTGTATGTGACATGGGGTATTTTTCTATCATTGTCTGGGGTGGGACTTCCACTTTTCTGGATGGATATTTGGGTTCCAATCTTCAGATGTGAAAATGTAATGACTTCATGAATTGTTTTACTTCATATAATATATTCAAAACAACGTTTTTTCTCTTGTGAAAAAAAAATGATTAATGTTTATCACTCTGCCTTCAAAACTAGCGATGCTGGTCTATGTTGCTGGTTTATTGATATGGTCTGATAGTCTTTTTATATTTTGGACATATCACACTCCTCACATGATTAGCGTTTTTCTCTGTTGCAGGATTTTGGGTACTTTAATTTGTATTTGGAACAATGGACGTCGGTACTCTATCTGTTGCTTTACTATTCTACATACTGCTATTTCACTTTCTTATACATGCCTCGGGCATATTTGGATGCTTTCTCAGATTGTCGATAATCTCCATGTGGACCGTTACTGGGTTTTATATCATGTCCCTGTATGTGACATGAGGTATTTTTCTATCATTGTCTGGGGTGGGACTTCCACTTTTCTGGATGGATATTTGGGTTCCAATCTTCAGATGTGAAAATGTAATGACTTCATGGACTGTTTTACTTCATATAATATATTGAAAACAACATTTTTTCTCTTGTGAAAAAAAAATGATTAATGTTTATCACTCTGCCTTCAAAACTAGCGATGCTGGTCTATGTTGCTGGTTTATTGATATGGTATGATGGTATTTTTATATTTTGGACATATCACACTCCTCACATGATTAGCGTTTTTCTATGTTCAAGGATTTTGGGTACTTTAATTTGTATTTGGAACAATGGACGTCGGTACTCTATCTGTTGCTTTACTATTCTACATACTGCTATTTCACTTTCATGGATTGTTTTACTTCACTGTTGTAGGGTTTTGGGTACTTTAATTTGTATTTGGAATAATGGACGTCGGTACTCTATCTGTTGCTTTACTATTCTACATACTTCTATTTCACTTTCATGGACTGTTTTACTTCACTGTTGTAGGGTTTTGGGTACTTTAATTTGTATTTGGAACAATGGACGTCGGTACTCTATCTGTTGCTTTACTATTCTACATACTGCTATTTCACTTTCATGGGCTGTTTTACTTCACTGTTGTAGGGTTTTGGGTACTTTAATTTGTATTTGGAACAATGGACGTCGGTACTCTATCTGTTGCTTTACTATTCTACATACTGCTATTTCACTTTCATGGACTATTTTACTTCACTGTTGTAGGGTTTTGGGTACTTTAATTTGTATTTGGAACAATGGACGTCGGTACTCTATCTGTTGCTTTACTATTCTACATACTGCTATTTCACTTTCATGGACTGTTTTACTTCACTGTTTTAGGGTTTTGGGTACTTTAATTTGTATTTGGAACAATGGACGTCGGTACTCTATCTGTTGCTTTACTATTCTACATACTGCTATTTCACTTTCATGGACTGTTTTACTTCATATAATATCTTCAAAACAGCGTTTCTCGTCTTTTAAAATTTTTTTTTTTTTTTTTTAAATTGAACCCTCCGTCGGTCTACCGACGCCTTGTAGACGTCGGAACTGCGACAACCCAGCAACGTCGGAAGAGAGACAGTATGAAAACGTCGGAAGAGCGACGTTCCAAACGTCGGACCACATATTGTCGGAATTACGACATCTTCCAGACATCGGAAGAGTGACGTCCAAAACGTCGGACCACGTTTAGTCGGAATTGCGACAGTTTACAAGCGTCGGAAGAGCGACGCCAAAACATCGGACCACGTTTAGTCGGAACTGCGACGGTTTATAAGCCCGGACGACGTCAAAACGTCGGACCATGTCTAAGACCAGAATTACGACGGTTTACAAGCGTCAAGAGAGACATTCAAACGTCGAACCACATTTCTCGGAAGTGCGACAATTTACAAACGTCGGAGGCGCGGCCTTTTGTGGAGCGTCGGAAAGTGACGCTTGTTTGGAATGACGGAAGAAGTGTCGATAGTGCAACACTTTTTTACGTGCGTTGGAATGGTGATGGCATGACAAACCACGATTTTATCCCTTAACCATCGCTCTTGCGATGACTATGTGTCGAATAGCGGCAATTGGCCGTGAATTTCCGCCCAATTCTCTAGTGTACCATCTCTCAAATCACTATGGAAAACTGTCACGGTATTATGGCTCCCATTGCATGTCGCAACTTCGTTGAGGGGAAAATTACACGCTAAGCGATAGACTGCTTTTTGGGTATATATTATGCCCACATTGTAAATCACATGCACATAGTTCAATGAAGATAATACACTTTCTGATCATACTAGATGCATGTACATGTTCGCTATGTAAATACGATATGATCCAGAAAGTTACTTTCAGTGCACAAAGGATTGTGTGGCTACTTGAAGTTGATTATCGCATCTAGATCGTGGCCCATAACCCACAGATTCACGAGTTCTAAAAATATGCAATTTTTTTGTACACATTTTGGTAATACATTGTATAGGATAACCGAAGGTAGCACCGCCACTACCATCTCTTTGATTGGCGGAAATTTCGACACCTGTTTCCGACGCTTTTGACCAAATGTCGGAAATTTTCCCAAATTTTTTCCATCCCGCCCGAAACCGTCGCTATACCGACGTCTATAGAAAGGTGTCGCAATACCGACACTTAAACTAGTGTCGCAATTACGACCTTTAAAGGAAGACGTCGCAATTGCGACACCATGGCCCAAAGCGTCGCTATTGAGACGACTCTAAACGTCGCAACTGCGACACAATATCTAGGTGTCGCCATTGCGACGTTTGGAGGCACTGTCCTAATAGCGACGCCTTTTCCGCCGTCGGTATAGCGACAGTTATTTTCGCGCTACATAAAAATACCAAACTTATATGGGCCCTACATAAAAATTCGAAACTTATATGCGCGCTACATAAAAATGTTTCGTATTTGTCGCAATAGCTACGTTTGATATCACGCGCACATTCGCCCTCTGCTCTTGCAGAACAGCATTTGCCCTCAGCATTCGCGCTCAGCTCTTGCAGAACAACATTTTCCCTCAGCATTCGCCCTCAGCGTTCGCCCTCAGCTCTTGCAGAACAGCATTCGCCCTCAGCTCTTGCAAAATGGTAAGTTCTTACTGCATGCCCTTCCTCCTATAGTAGGGTTGACTCTATTTGGGTTTTTTTTGTCAATTCCATTGGATTGTGTTAGGCTGTAGGGTTCTCTCTAGATGTCAAGAATCAAGATTCAATACCTCTATTATCTTCATCACCCAATACAAGATTTAAATTTTTCCCAAAGAAACGCTTATTAATTTGGCAGCCATTATTTCTCCCTGCTTTAAAAACCCTACATTTAAATGAAAACAAGCATTGCATTTCAACTACAAAAATCTATTAGTGTTCAAATGTACATGTGTGCTACATACAAATCAAAACTTTTTCCATTGAATTTAACGATCTCTATATTTCCATTTCTTGTCATATTATTTCACTGCAAGAATTAATCCTGCACATCTCCCACTGAACAGGGTCTACCATAGCCCAAGCAAAACCCCTCAGCAGTAAAGGCATCCACTTGAAGCTGAAAATTCTCTGATACCAAATGTAGGTTTTAAACCTGTACAAAAATTACCTACAAATGAATTCTTAAAACATAAAAATAAACAATGACGAGAACATAAAACAAATATACATAGAGATTTTCCCTTGGATCCCAAAACTGGGATAGTACATTTGGGGGAAATTCCGACACTTGGTTCCGACGCTTTTGACCAAATGTCAGAAATTTCCCCAAATTTTTTCAATCCCGCCCGAAATCGTCATTATACCGAAGTTTAGAGAAAAGTGTCGCAATATTGACACTTAGACAAAGTGTCACAATTGCGACGTTTGGAGGAAGACGTCGCAATTGCGGCACTATGCCCCAAAGTATCGCTATTGCGACGACTGCCTCCAAACGTCCCAAGTGCGACACAATGTCTAAGTGTCGCAATTGTGACGTTTGGAGGCATCCGTTGCAATAGCGACGCTTTGTCCGCCATCGGTATAACGACACTTATATGCGCACTACATAAAAATACGAAACTTATATGCGCGCTACATAAAAATGATTTTATTAAAAATATGAAACTTATATCCGTCGCAATAGCTACATTAACGTATGAGATCACGCGCGCATTCGCCCTCCGCTCTTGCAGAACACCATTCGCCCTCAGCATTCGCCCTCAGCTCTTGCAGAACAACATTTTCCCCTAGCATTCGCCCCCGCCCAGGCATCAGCCCGCCCTCGCCCTCTTACTCAACATTCGCCCTCGCATTCGCCCTCAACTCTTGCGAACAAAGATTTCTCCGCCCTCGCCCGTTAACAGAATTTTCCCTTAGCATTCGCCGCCCTCTTGTAGAACAACATTCGTCCTCAAAGATTTGCCTCAAATTTCCTGCACAGTGACAACATTCGCCCTCGCCCTTACCGAAAGATTCGCCCCTTAGCATTCTCCCCGAGCTCTTGCAATGCGCATTCGCCCCGAGCTTTCGTTAACAACATTCACCCCCGCATTCGCCCGAGCTCCGCAACAACATTCGCCCTCGCATTCGCCCCGAGCTCTTGCAACAAAATTTGCCCCCGCACTCCGCCCTCACTATAGTAACAACATTCGCCCCCGCCTAGAGAATGAAGATTCGCCCTCAGCCTCTCGCAAAATGGTAAGTTCTTACCGCAGGCCCTTACTCCTATAGTAGGGTTGACTCTATTTGGGTTTTTTGGGTCAATTCCATTGGATTGTGTGAGGCTGTAGGGTTCTCTCTAAATGTAAAGAATCAAGATTAAAAAGCCTCTATTATCTTCATCACCCAATACAATATTTAAATTTTTTCCAAAGAAACGCTTATTAAATTGGCATCCATTATTTCTCCCTGCTTTAAAAACCCTACATTTAAATGAAAAAAGCATTGCATTTCAACTACAAAAATCTATTAGTGTTCAAGTGTACATGTGTGCATCACTTGTGTAGGGTATTCCTTTTCCACTTTCACATTATCCAAGAATGTGTGTAGTATATTTCATATTTTTTGTGATTTAGATTATCTTGAAAAAGGAAAGGTAAATTATTTTCCATGGAAAAAGAAGGTTTTCCTTTTACTAATCGGGAATGGTACAAAAAAGTTCCATTTCTACCCGAAACTCCTATGAAACAGGAACCAAATAAAGGCCATGTCCTCAATAGACATCATTTGGCTTTGAAAATGGCCATTGCACCGTTTTGTTTCTTATATTACATCACGATAGTTTCTTAAGTCATTTCTTGTTTCTTGAGATGAAAAAAAACCAAAGAAATTGTGAATATCCTTTCAAGAAATAAATGACCATTTCTCAATCATATTTCAACTATTTTTTATTTTATTCAGTGGTTGCTTACTTTGAGAGAAATTTGACACTTTTATAAGGAATATAACATAAAAACACAAATTGGGAAGGAATTGATGAGGTAGATGACCTTTAGTTGTTGTCAATTAGGAATTGATAATACACGATGCATGTTTTGTACTACAAACTAGATTCCTTCCTGGAGTTAGGACACAGAGTATTGAATCAAAGTTTTAGTTTCTAACTTCTCGTATTGGTTCATCAATCTTGAAATTCAAACATTGCATGTCTTCATTGCTTCATGTTTGAATAATTTTCATCATATCGTACAATAGGAAATTAGGAATTATGATTATTATTACTTTATAGATCTGTTAAGTTACTTTTAAGTTTGCACGGTTTAGTGTGAAATTATTCTAGTGTGCCCCTAGGCCCAGGAGAAGGAATGCCAAGGACTGAGAACCCTAGTTTTTAAATGGTATTATTTCTTATACCCAAAAACCCCTCAACATCACTTCTTATTAGTTCTTAACAATAGTGTTGTAAACAATTTGAGAATTGATATAGCAGTAAAATTCCTGATTTCAAGATAAATTCCTAAAGCAGAAGTGTGATACCATGTAATTTAATAGCCCTATCACACTGCTACCAACCTCTTTTCACTTCTAAGCTAGGTTTCTCCAACTCAAGGGGGGTTCTTTCCTAGCAGATGTTAGGGATCTAATGGGCTTAACCAAAACAAGTCAGGAGCCCCCTAACTCTCTATGTTTACTACTATCAATCAAAATATTGAACAATAGGGTCAAACATGCATCCTGAAGATAAAATTGCTAAGGTATTTTTGGGTAATTTCAAAGGGAAAGTCCCCAAACACATATAATCAAGGAATTATAATGTGATTTCAAACATTAAATATCAAAAAATTCGTTTAAAGTATATTGAAAGGAAAAAGGTGATGGAAGATAGAAAGTGCCTTACTTAAATGCTCTAATGATTTTTCAATAGTTGCTCCAAAAGCTTCACTTCAAGGCTTTTCAAGATCGTCTCCAACAATGCTATACCATCAGCTTCAACAATGTTGCTCCAAAAATGTCCTCAAGATCTTCACAACAAGTTTACTAGAATTTGCTCCAACAATATATTCAATAAGGTCTTCATTGTCAACTTGTCTCTTGTTTGGGTGCTTTAATGTGCAATGACATGTTTCCAGGACTGAATTCAATGCAAGGCATATTTGAAACTCTAACTCTATCTTCCGGTGTGTTATTAGAAATTATTTCAGTTTTCATTTTGTGTTTTCAAGTTAGATATTGTTTTCAATTTTTTCATTTATAATTTTATTGCAATGTGTTACAATGATCGTATGTACAGAAACAACCCCGAGATGATGATTCAGCAGGCTACCAAGAACATGGGGCAAGCTTAGCAAAGATTACCTATTTTCTTGTTGTTTAGTTATTTACATAATTGAAATAATATTAATTTTGTTCAAATATGCAAACACCTAGCCATGGTACGCCTGATGATTCCCTCTTTGAGGAAGAGCTTTCTTCATCCCTATCTCCAGTGCTCTTGTTGCAAAAAAAGGCACGAGAAGTAAGGTCAGAATTTAATACTTTGATAGACGCGCCTCAAACACTTGAAACAGAAGAGAGGATAAAAAAACTTATGAGCCAGCTAGAAACATATCGGGTAATAATAAAAAGTCAAAAGGATATTTTTTTTTTGTTCTGCATGAGATGAATTGTGATAGTTTGATTTTTAATTTTTACATTGACTAAACGAACAAAAAGTTCTTTTGTATGTAGCGTTTTCTGGTACTTGCTGAACCCAGTGTTGGTGGTAGTGGGACACAAGGGCAAGAGATTGCCCAGCAACCCTCTCATACACCTTCTACTCCTTTAGGTGCCAGCCAAGAAACACACCCTACCCAAGCAGACACCCAACCAACCGCTGAACGTGTTGGCAATGATGAGGCTGATATGGCTACCAGGCTATTGCGTTTCCTAGAGCTACACGTGTCAGCTCCATAGGGACCATTAATGGCACGTTGTTGGTGAACGATGAAGTTTTCCCTATAAAGCACGTAAAACTCCCAGGTAAATTTTAATATGTTAAATATTTCATGTACTTTATCTAACACATATTTATCATTATTTTTATTTTTAAATTAATGATAATATCGTTTTTTTTTTTTTTTTTCTGTGTAGGAAACAATGAGTTCTACAGGTTTTTGGAGAGCCATGCGTTGGTAATTTTTGGCCCAACCATACGCACAGGGTGGAATTCCCAGAATTCCAACCTGAAAAAAGAACTTCTAGATTATCTAGAAGCCCTTTTTGGGGTCAGCACATTTGACAGAACAACGCCGTCTTCTAGCTCTTAAAATATTTGAAACATAATTGTGGACACCTATAGGACACAATTGCAATTTAACCCTAGATACGAGCATCCTCTCACAGTTCCAGAGAGTGAGTGGAGAGCACTCATCCATGATGGAAAAGAGAAAGGGCAAAGAAAGAAGGAAAAATGCCAACTGGACCCGCAAGGTAAATTACAACTTTAATTCAATAGCTTTAATTTTCTCTATGTCTAAAATAAAAGTGTGCTACGTCATATCTGACTTCAATCTTTTGATGCTAGGTTTCCTGACACCTCAAAGGCAACCAAAGCTAGGATTGAAAAAAGGGCCATCACAAGCTAGGCCAAGGCGGCTACTTGAAATTAGCTGCA